>PYAF01005727.1:2524565-2545302 GCA_007407185.1 Glycine tomentella
ACGCATAATAAAAATTAAATAATGAAATTAAACACATAATAAAAAATTAAATAATTAAATTAAACGCATAATAAAAAATTAAATAAAATATATAATTAATAAATTAACTTACTCGTTGGCAGAGATTCGATACTGAGATAAATCGCCTTAAAACCCAACGCAAAATCTTTAGAGAGAAGGCAGAGCTTTTAGAGAGAAGCTGCAATAGTACAAATAGTGAAATTTTGGGGTTTAAAAGGAGTGGGAACCGCCCAGAATTGGGCAGCACTGGAGCCGCCCAAAACCAGGCGGTTCTACCCCCTTGAAACCGCCTGGTTTTGGGCGGCTCCAGTGCTGCCCAATTCTGGGCGGTTCCCACTGCCCTAGATTGGTAAATAGTTTTGAAACTGCCCCAAATGCGTAATTTTTTATTTAATTTGTATTATTTAGGTTCTTTTGCCAACTAATCTATTAATGGCTTCTGCATTGTTGGCTTGGCTTACTACTCAATAACCTAGCGCAGATTGCGTGCCTAATAATGCATATGCCGTGCAACTAAGGCAGCTGTACCTTGTTGGCTGCAGTGTTCCAGTAGCTCCTAAATGGAAACTTGTAAAAGGACTTATGCCAAATGTACTGTCTCCAAATTCTCATCATCACATATACTCAAGGATTGTATAGTTGGATTTTATCTTCAGTATGCTGAATGCACTTAATAATAACAAAATATATGTTATTTCTTACAATATAAAATAATTTTATATTATTATTTAATTATAAATTATATTATACTATAACTTTATTAAATTTTTATAACTATTATCTTAAAAATCATACTAATGATCATTTTTAATTGATTGATATTATAAATTAAACTACTTTACGTTATTGATACATGACTATTAAATTTTAAAAACAATTTTTTAACATGACAAATAAAAAGTAAATGAAAATTTAGATATAGTTGGTTAAGTGTCTTCAATTCTCTTATTTAATCAAAATTAGATTTCCTTTGGTGTTCTTAATTATGTCACAAAACTTAATTGTGTCGGTTGAAAATGTGTCTCACAATATCAAAAGTTTTAGTAACCCCCCCCCCCCCCTGTCGATTACTAAAATTTAATGCCACATGTACACAATAAGTTATAGGTTATTCACTTTCTATATAGTTTCTGCATGATTTTTATGGGCTCTACTAATCAGAGATTATCAGTGAAAAACAGTACCTGTAAAGTTTGACCCAAGTAAAACTAGTAATAATATGTTTGGATTTTCGTCAATTTAAGGCCAGTAACCGGGTTACTGAATTCAAACCATACATGCACTGAATTGTACATGTGTGGTTGCATCACAAGTTAGATCTAAATGCATTTACTAAACGCAATCTTGGGTCAGACCAGAAAAGGAGTCAGAAGATCGCTCCAACCCAACGTTATCTAATGATGGTTACAAAACAAAACCAGAATTCTTAAATGTTAATGATAAGAAAAGGAAGTTAGTGGCTATGCAAATGCGTAGCCATTAGGAAATTTTCATACAGGGACTTGTCATTCATTTTTCCCTTTCAGAGAACGTTTCTGGTTTGGCCAGTGGTCCTTCCTAATATGTTGGAGTGTCATCATAAAAGTTAAGATGTTGGATAACAATTGTGGTCGTGCAAGGAGTACCAATACAATATTTTGGTGTAATTAGGGCCCATATCCTTGCTGCCTCTGGTTTTCAAGTGCCCCAGAAGTCGACTATACATAGAATCGGTCCCTGGCTAGCTAGCACTGCAATCTTTTGCTAAAGCTTCAATATCCATATCATATGCAACTTGGATATTGATGCTTTAACGTTTGAAGAGAGAGAGTACATAAGAAAGGCTTAGAATAAAGAACTAAAAATTTGCATGTGATTCATAATGTATCATTGTATCTCTCTGTGGCTTTGAATTAGTCTTGAAACAATTTCATTTGATAAGATGGATCAAAAATAGAATACTACACTCATCCCACTTAAGATTTTTAGCATACTAACCATTCAATAGTTCAATAACGTGGGCTAATAACATTTGAATTGAACATGCTGCAGGGACCAGTTGAAAGTTTGTTTGTTGTACTAGCTTTTCTCAAATGGTGCACTCCAAAAGCCAATGAGATATTCATGGATATGTTATGAGACAAATTACAATGATGAGCTTCACATTATATCTTAGTGTTACAGGATCTTTTTCTTAACATGTTACGACCAAGTATAGATGAGAACCATTCACAGTTGACCATGTGTTTGGAAACAGATAGAAATGGGAAATCACGTCTATATATTCATTAAAAGATGTAGAAATAGGTAGTGTATGTGTTTAGAAATGTGTTTGTATAATTGATTGTAAATTATCATGATTTTACGGAATTGATTATAAGCAAACATGGATTTGTATTAATGTGATTTTTGTTTGAATAATAAATATTAAAAAATTGATTTTTACACATAATATTAGTTGAAAAGTTATGATCAAAATTGATTTTGAGTGTGTAATTATTAAAAATAACTTCAGTTTATATCTAAGGGTTCACATGGAACAAAAAACATGATTAAATGTCTGCATAAAACAAATAATATGACTCAAGATAGTATTAATATACAAAAGTTAATAACTTCAATGTTGACTGGAATTAAAAAAAATGTGCTCAATTAATATACAAATGTCTGCACAATGCCAAACAATGTGCTCAATTAAAAAAAGTCATGTTTGAACAATTTTTTAGACTCAAGTTAAGTGCATCCAAACGTGGATTCAAAAACACCTGTAAACTTCACTGTAAATGCAGAAATCCATGTCAATAATGTAAGCAAACATGCTCTGACTTTTTTATATATACTTTATTTCAACGTTTTTTTTATTGGATGAAGTTTTATGTTGGTCATATTAAATAATACGAGCCCAGACATAGTTGACAGGAATGAAGTAACACGAGATCTTCCATCTTTGACAAATTGCAAATTCTAATTCTTACTCTCTTTAATAATGAAGTAAATGTAACTTTTTAGAAAATTTAAACCTGTACGCCAGGTAATTTCCCTATATTAGACTGGTAAGTGGTGTCATCTTCTACCTCTAAAATTTCCGCTACCAAATTTCGTAATAAAAATTATATTTAAAATATAGATCACCAGCATTTCATCGGCGAGGTTAATAATTTGCTTGAAATTTCTCACTGTTAATTAGCTCTGTTTGTGTAAATTTCTTAATAAGTATTTCTATCTAGAAAAGGGAAATACGAAAATAAAAGGAATTGAATTTCATAAGTAAAAAATAACTTACATAATTAAGTTAAAATATTAAGACTTTAAAAAGAAATTAATTAAGAGGATTTCTATAAAGATTAAAGTTCATAAATTAATTTTAACTTTTAAAATAAACAATTTATTTTATCTTCTTATTTTTTTCTATTATAAGTAATTATTCAAAAATTATCTTAATAAGATAAATGTTCAAATACAGTAGCAACCAAATGGAAAAGTCTATGGATGTAATAGGAGGATATTTCTATAAATGATTTTCATTAGAGTTAACACGTAAAAATCAAACGGAGTTCAAACATAAGTTCTGAAATATAGAGTTGATTTGAATATTAAACAACTTATAAAAAGTTTTTATATTCAATCCTAACGATTTACTATTTAAGTTTAATAGTTATGGACTGATAATATTAATTCCTTAAATGTTATTGTTTAATCATAATTTATTATTAATATAATTTTAAAAATAATTATTATAAAAGTTAGTATATTTATTATATATGATAAATTATGATTAAATAATAAATGTAATTTTTTTTACAATGTATTACTTTTTCCATAATATTTATATATTCACCTATTGCTCCTGTAATTGTTCTAGTTTTTACACACCACTAGATAAAACGCTTTTGTAACTTTATCAAACCAAGAGAAATCTCTCTTTTCTCCTTTGTCGTGATTTTTAAGGAATATTGCCCCCACAATTCGCAATTTAATATACTACCTTTGCTTTTAATTAGCACATTGTAAACAATAATAATATGAAAACAATCTGTAGGCCAATGAGCTCCAATTAATAATTGTACAACATGACAGTTTCAAATGATTCTACACTTCACTTTGGCAAATTGCTTGAACAAGAAGAAAAGAGAATCATCACAACATCGAGCAGATTAAACAACAACAATTAATAAACCAAGTATAAAAACACATCTCTTCAATGTTCATCACACACGACTAGTGCTATGCCCCCATCAACCTTTTGGGGGGCAGAATGTGATAACATACCGATGTGCTTTGCAAATCTTAAGCCCTGTTGAATCATCATAAGCGTAGCTATAAGCCTTAGGGCAAATAGTCTTAAAAAGACGAGCAAATGCACTTGGCTAACAACTTTTTGGTGTTGCAAACTCCCCAGTGCAACAATACCTATCTGATTTTGCAGCCAAACAAGCACTCTTGCACCCAACTACCTTTCCTTGCCTCTTCATAACCAAAGCAGAGGGACAACAAACGTTCAAGTTAGCCTCACAAGCTGCAACCCCACAACCTACTCCTCCACCCACAGGCTTCATGGACACTGGAAGGTTGAACCCATCAACCAAACTAACATCATAGAAATGCAAGGCAGATTGAGGGGTACCAAGTGTCATTTCCAGAAGGGTAGCCGGTGGGACTCCACCCATTCCTCCACACTTCAAAAGGCCTCCACAATCACCTAAAACAATCATAGAATTAGCTGGTGATGACTAAATTTTGGTGATGAAGAATTATTTTTTTTGCACCAATTATCATTACAAATGTCAACCACTTAGAAGTGAGTTTTGGTATAACTTTTAAAATGATAATTATTAAAGTTAAACAATCTTTATATACATGACATAGTTTACAATTGAATATCAATATTAAAAAAATTATAGTGTAAGTGTACATATAAATTGATTTGTTTGAGGGCAATTTTTTACACAATGATGAAATTGACTTGGTAATTCGTTGATTATGAATTCAAATTTAAAAAATTATTTTTTTATATGTAAGGATAAAACTTTATACAATAACTCTTTTCTTATATTTTTGTTTAGCAAAGAGTTTTTGGAGTCCAAACAATGGGATACCCTAATTTTTTATATAGAAAATTGTTTTGTTATTAATTTTCAATTTTTAGTACCTGTTTCACAAGTGCCTTTGCCGGTTTTGGGGTCAAAGCAACAGCCTTGTCTACCCCAGATTCTCCCTGACCATCCTTCAGGGACTTCCAACACCACCTCGTCGCCGCTGCAAAGGTGAAAACAACCATCTTTAGGAGTTGGGTGGCCTCCACTGCCAAGGATTCCGGGCCACACACTCTCTTGGCAGTTGTTGACCAATATGAGCTGAGTCCCACCTGCAACAAAAACACCACAAGGCAATGACACAAGTGTCCAACAATCTCAACGACAAAGTACTAGTTATCAAACAGGCATTGAAAGCATTAGATAGCAGAATCAAAATATATATATATATATATATATATATATATATATATATATATATATATATACACCACTTTTTAACTCCTATAAAGTTTGAAGTTCAATTTTCAAATACAGTACTAAAATTAGTGTGCATGTCACTTTTAAAGTAAAATTATACTAAGTTATTTGATCACAAAATGTCATGCTAAGTTGTTAATTTTATAACAACTATTTTAGAAGTCATAACTAAGATAATTTAATTTAACTTTTATACAATTTAATGTAAAAAAAAGAGCATGATTTTGATGAAACTGATTATTATTAAAGTCAACAAATCTATCATATATAACAATTTATAAGATTGAATGAGAATATTATAAAATCATTTTATATTGTTAGTGCTTATATTATTGAGTACATTTTAAATAAATTCATAATTTCTATTCTATTTTCAAATACTCCTACCAAAGCTTATCATAGAGAATTCAAGTGCTAAAGTGAGGAAGCTAATGAGTTGAGAGACTTCTCAATTCATTGGCTTGTGTGATGAGGAAGTGAAATTAAAAGAATACCTGTGAGGGGGATGGAGATGAGAATGCTGAGGAATATGAAGGGGTGCATGGAAGTAGGCATTGGAGTTTTGAAATAATGCTTAACCACTTGGTGCTATTCTTTGCTATTTGGTGGGAGAGCCTCATGCAGAGATAGAGTAGAGGGAGAGGGTCTATGAAGAGTTTTAGCCATTTCAACTTTGCAGAAGGGGGTTGTTTTGAAAACTACTACTATTTGCTAAAGCAGATACTATTTGTCTCTTTGAACGGTTACCTCCTACGTCCTGCCTTTAATGCTTGCTTTTTTTCTTTCCTTTATTCCATGTTTCTAACTTTAATATAATTAACTTCATCCGCATTGTGAAAAATGATAAACAGCATCAACCTCTTTTCCTCAAAAGACATAACAAAAAGAAACAAAAGTAATTATCACTAATTTTTAGGTATATATAAAGCATTATCCATTGTAAAGATATCTGCTGTGAATGCATGCATTGATTTTAGTTGTTTATTGATATATGGCCTATACAGAACGAATAAAAATGATTGAGAGGAGTAATCAGTGGCGAAACCACTAATTGAGGTGGGGGAGCAATTGTCCCCCAAGAGAAATTCTTTTCCTGAAATATACTGAATAAATATTTTTTTCATAAAAAATAGATTTTACTTTTACAAGATAATTCTTTTAATAAGATGAATGTAAATTATTGTAAAAGATAAAAGATAATAAATTATACTAATTTTACTCATTTTATCCTTTTAAATTTTACTGTTTTTAATTTTTTATTACCATTTTTAATAAAATTTATATAATTTTTTGTTTGAGAAAATATTAAACTATTTTTTCTTCACTGAAAAAATTTTCGGATCCGCCATTGGTGACAGATCCATGTTGTTGGTATGGGGGTAATTATCCTCACAAGAATTCTTTTTACATGAATATATAATAACATTTGTTTTTTTACCATCATAAAAAATTAATTTTGTCCCCATAAAATATATTTTTTTAAATAAATGTAAAATTTTATAAGAGATAAAAGAGAGGACAAATGGTATTACTTTTATCATTTTATCTTTTTAATTTTTTTTTATAGTATTGAAAATGAAAAAAATATATAATATTTTTAAAATATGAAAATTTATAAAGAGTAATTATAATTTATAAAATCATAGATATTTTAGATATTTTTTCTAACACATAGTGTATTTTGTAAGAAATTGTAATATTTTTCTTCTATGAAAATATTTTAAAAAAAAATTGGTCCTACTAGAAAAAAATTCTGGATCTATCAGGAGTAATTATATATATATATATATATATATATATATGTGTGTGTGTGTAATTAACTAAATAACTGAACTAGTCTATAGGCTAGCCAGTTATAACCACTTGTTTATGTGGTAATAATTGCAAAGAGGATGGAATATTATTTAATTGATAATGCTTTTCATGTTTGACATGCGTAGAGAAAGCAATACAAGGAGAAAACTATGCCTCATTGGATATTTAAATAATTATGAAGGGATAATTTTTTGTTTGCACAGGAAAAAAAAAATCATAGGATCAGCTCCGATGATATACCTGCACATGGCGGCGATACGCTGGTGACTCCCAAGTGTGATGGGCAACATGAATTATAAGTCAGACATCAAGAATCATGGGCCTGCACATGGCGATGATACGGTGGTCACTTCAAGTGTGATGGTCAACATGGGTGGTCTATAGAGGTGAGTTTGCTCTATCGTAAACCCAAAGACAGGAAATGAAAACGCGTGGATGAAAATGAAGACAATGAGCTACACGATGGATGCACACCAAATTGACTCTTCTTCTTTTTTATTAATTTTCGTGCTTTTGATTTGTTGACTGTTATCTTGTGTGTTTGTGTTTGTGTCCGTTTACAATGGTCTTCGGTGATGATTTTTTGTTGATCGATTTTGAACAACCTTCTTGATCAAAAGCTGAGTATATTCATTGTGAACCTATGTGTCTTAGCCCAACATAACACTTTCTAAGTTCTAACCATTTTCTCATAACCCTCCATCACCTTAAGCTGTCGATCACCCCAAACATTAAAATAAATAAATAAATCTATTTTTTTGCTATTAATATTTAAATAACTTAAATCCTTAATTTACAATCACTGATTATTTTTTTTAGTACACAATATGCACTTAAAAATTCAGAAACCACATAAATATAAAAAAATCGGGGGACATGCATGCTCAAACTACCTCCCCTCCGTCTCACCGGAAAGTGAAAGCGAGGAAGCATCAACATCCTCCGTAGTACAAGACCACATACTCACCCTATCATAAAACGACGTCGTTGGCTCCTCAACATCAGGAAGCTGCATCTCCCCCTCCAAATACATCACCACCTGCCTCATACTGGGTCTCTCTTCCGGGCCATCACTCGAACACATCATGCCCAATCTCAGCACCACCAAGGCCTGCGCCAGATCAAAAGCCCGATTCAACTTAGAATCCACCACCTCCAAAACCCGGCCCACGCGCCACCGATCTTTAACCCAATCAACCAAAATAAGCTCCTCCGGCAACGCCTTGGGCTCAAAGGGCCTTCTCCCGCACGCCACCTCCAGCAACAAAGCCCCGAAGGCAAACACGTCAGAACTCTCCGTGGGCTTCCCCGTGCGTGTAAGCTCCGGCGCCAAGTACCCCAACGTGCCCACCACGCGCGTGGTGTTCGGATTCTCCCCGTGATTGTACATCTTCGCTAATCCAAAATCTCCAAGCCTCCCATTCATCTCCGAATCCAACAACACATTTCCAGCTTTAACATCTCTATGAATCACCGCTTGTTCCCACTCTTCGTGCAAATACACCAAACCCCAAGCCACGTCTTTTATAATCTTAAACCTTTGTTCCCAACTTAAAACCCTTCTGGGTTCATCGAATAGGTACTTGTCCAAACTCCCATTTGGCATGAAATCGTAAACTATTAAAAGATCGCACCTTTTACGACACCATCCTCGTAACTGAACTATGTTCTTATGTCGGAGCCGACCAATGGTTTCTATCTCCGACATGAATTGCTGCAACCCTTCCTCTGAATCTTGCATGATTCTCTTCACAGCGATTATAGTATTAGACTCTGCGAGAATCCCTTTGTAAACTCTACCGAAGCCTCCGAATCCGATTAATTGTTTCTCTTTGAAGTCATTTGTTGCTTTTTTTAACTCCCGGTATGAGAATCTGTGAGGACCAACTTCAAGCTCCCATGGTTCAACAACATCACCATTCTTCATCCTTCTCACCACATAAATCACAAACCCAATTGCAATTATTATTGTCAGAATAGCAAAAGGCACAGCAACCCCTAATATCATAACCTTTTTTCGGTTCTTGGAAGTGGGGAGTGAGGGTAATGTTTCCAAATGCAGAGATTTGGCTTCTTCGTTCATCTTAAAGCTCCAACCAAGGATGTAGTGTGAACTTGATAACATCCCAGTTGAAGCTGAAAACCCAACATACATGTTTTGATGAAAAATAAGTGAGAGATCGAGTTGGCAAGACAAGATTGGTGAACTAGGTTTCGACGAGGTTAAGGAAAGTCTAACATCTAATTGTTTCTTCGAGGAATCATAGTCCACCCACGCCTGAATCACTTTGCCGGACTTCAAACTGAGGTTTTGCTTGGATGACCCGTCGATGAAGTGAGCAGCTGTGACAGACTTGTTAGAAACCGCGCTGTTGACGTTAACGCCCACGTGGTTGTCGTCAATGTCGTAAAGTCCATAGTCCATGACAGTGTCGAACTCCACCGCGAAAACGTGGTTGTTGCTGTTGGAGAAGTTCGCAGCATCGTGGGGAGAGAAAAGTCCCAGGTACTGACTCGGGTACGCGCCGTGAAGCTCTTTGGAGGGAGAAACCGCAAAGGCGAAGCCGTGGCCACCTTGTTTGGGTTCGCGGCTTGTTATTGCGAACGCGAAAGCGGTGGAGAAGGAGAAAACGTTGCCGTTGGTGGTGGAGTTTTTGAACTTCATTGGGAATGAGTAAAACGCGTGGCCGAGTTTTTGAGTGTGGTTTGTGAGGCTGAGGATACCGTTTTGTTCGATTACCGCATCTCCGTTTATGGTTATGTTAGTAGCGCCTTCGAACCCTTTGAAGAATAGCTCTTGCTGATGGGAGTTTGAAGGGTTTGGTGAAGCTAAAAGGACGGTGCAAAGAAGAAGAATGAGTGTTTTTGCCATAAGAGAGTTCAATGAAGCTGAGGAAGAGTAGCGTTCGAAATATGGAATGGAAGTGTTAGGGGTTTGGTCTCAGTATGTTTGAAGGGACTAGAATGTTGGGATTTTTGTTTGAATGAGAAAAGGAAATATAAAGAGAAGGGTACTATGTGCCATATGGAATGGAGTAGGAAAAACGTGGTTCTTGGCTTTCACGTGAGCAGAAGTAATGGAGTTAGGTTGACACCACTTAATAATGATGATGGTGATGCTCCGCTATATTTGGATTCATTCAATCGAGACTTCCGATCATGTTTTCATATAATACTATGATTAATATCTGGTTATGGTTTGATAAATATTCTTGAACATCCTCTCCTGTGTCTACACCTTGAGAAAGACATAAAAGAAGATAAGTGAATTTATTTAATTGATGGAGTAATGTATTAAGAAGAGAGATGGAGAAAGAAAAAATGTTGATGAAGTATTTGTAATTTATGATTGTCCAAATTTAAGTACTCTTATGTTTTAAAAAAAATGTTTGATAAATACATATTAACTTATCCAACACCTAAAAAAAGAGAAAAAAAAAAAAAATATATATATATATATATATATTAAGATTTATGATATGACAGACAAATAAGAGGTGTGGATGAAATGTTTAAAATTAAAGGGTATTTATATGTCATTAATCTGTGTTTTATTATGGTTCCAGCTTCTAGCCAGAGTGAACAACCTTAAATAGTTTCGCTACTTTGTGTCTAATTTCTTAGCTTCCACGTGAAACGCGGCAAATTCTGAATATTTAGCACTCGGAGCAGTTCAACAGATTTTCTTCTGATTAAAACACAATTAATTTCCCTCCTCCGAAACACCGACCCACGATAATAGCCGCCAATTCTACGTGGCTTTCATCAGTTGGATCAGGGAAACAACAGACCACAGCTTCGGTCATTTGCTCGATCTGCTGAACAAGCCAATCAAAGACATTATTAATCTTAGCTTTTCGGAGTCCATAATTAACTATAACGAGAATGTTATCCACCGCATATATAGTTACAAGGATAACAATTCCTACATACTTGTACACCCTTAAAATATCAATTTTGATTTTGATACACAACATATTATAAGCCATTCACATTCACTGATTCAAACTGTGACTCCAAAATGAACATTCTCGCGGTTTTACATTAGTCACTAAATTGTTTATATGGCTGATTAATGGACCTTAAATTGTGGATCACGTCATCTCATCATCTGATGCCGCTTGAATATTTGAATTGCGTTAGCAGTCATTATACTGTGATTACGAATATTGTGTAACAATTAACTTGTATTTGCCCGTAATGGCCGCAACACAGTTGCAATTGCAACTGCAGTTGAAGTTTGTTGCGAATATGTTAGCTCAAGAATAACCCCAAGAGAATTCTATCTTGTTTTCTTCATATGTAATTTTCTTTTGATGAATTTCATACTTATTTAATTAAGAAAATGTGCTCATTTTCATTGTCTTTTACTTCCTCCTCTAATAAAATTACAAACCAAGAATATATTTCAAATGAAGGATATTTTGATCGTATTACAACAAAAAGTAAAGTGTGAAAAGACATTTAAAAGTATGATCTACCAGTGAGAATAAAAAAAGTTGAGTTTAAATAGTGTTACAGGAAGTAATGTTTAGAAAAAATGCTACCAAAATGTTACAAATTACAAAAAATAAACTTTATTAAGTTGGTTTGATTTTAATTAAATAAGCTTTTAAAACTCATCAAATAAACTAAAAGCTAGGTTAAAAGCCTTAATAAACACACAAGCTGGTAACAAAAATATGGCCAATCATGCATGTGATTGCTTATACATACATGCATGAAACTGCTTTTGCTAAGAAACTAAAATTTGTGAGAATTCCGTATTGATCGCTCATCTTTAGGGCAATGTATGTAAGACTAAAATGAACAGGTAGGATAACATTAATATCGTGTCAAGGGAAAAATTAAATGTAGAAAAGCAACAAATGCGCAAGCGGAAAGAGAAAGACATCAAGACTTTAACATTGCACACATTGTAAAATATAGACAATGTAACTCAAAATTATAAAGGATAACAATCCAATATGAACAAGATAATTTATTTTACTACTCAACTCTTAGCTTCTCTTCAAGTGGATAATGCTTAGGTTCTCAGGGTGTGTATAAGCAGGTTCCATCATCACTTCTTGCAGTTGGGTCGAAGTTTGAGGCATTTGGATCAGTACAACCTTCAGGAACGGGAATGCTTACTTGCTGAGCTGCTTTGCCTGTGCAGAAAATGAAACAACCAAAAAGTTTAGACCTAGTTTTATTTGATCAAAATACACTTTCTAATGAGTTTAGTTTTGACATAGTGTAATCGTTCAATTATATTTTGTCAAATTGTTAAAATAGTTTAAGTGAACAATACATTATTAGATATATTAGAAACCTTTTTACTAGATCAAAATTTAAATGTCTGTGTGTAGAAGTTGACTGAAAATTAAGCTATATGCAAATATCCTATATCAAGGTTCAGGATAAAAGAACAAACCATAGAAAGTTCCACTTTTGATGGCATCTTGATTAGCATCACCAAGAGCAGCCTCGCTCAAGTACTTGTCTGCCAGTTGTACTCTCTTCACATTCTCTTGTTCTTGGACAAGCATGTTACCATACTCCAAGAGCTTGCTCAAAGTCATCTTCGGTTGGTCAAAGGTTGGAGGTCCTTCCTTGGAGTTCACAAGCTTCTTCCCAATGAAGTCAACACCAACACCAGAAATCCACTTCCTCACCTCATCATCATATACTCTAGCCCTGAGTGCACCAAAGAAATCTGCAATGATAAATTGCATACAATTAGTCTTATTGTAATGTAAGGACATCTATGAGCTAAATGACACCTAGAGAAAAGTGTAGGAATGATAGCTGAGATATATGATGTGATAGGATAAGAGACATATAGAGAAATAATCTGTAAAGGTGTCCACATATTATTACCCTTAAAACAAATCAGGACTAAAGTGATTGTTGCTTATAATTTAAGGGACTAATATGAAAGTTTAATTACATGGACAAAACTTAGATGTAGTTTCTTAAATGTTTTTTCATGCTGTTTTTTAATCATAATTGGAGCTTCACCCTGCTAATCTGCATAATAAAAGTTTGTATTAAATATCAATGTTACCCAAATGAAACTCCAATTCTTATTAGAGAACAATACTATATCCAGAGAAGTAACTGAACTGCATCTATGTTTTGTCCTAATTGTATATGTTTGGGGTGTGAAACATATAGATCATTTGCACAGCACAGGATTCTTGAGTTCCCAATAAGAAACTTACCAATAGATTGGCCGGGGAAGGTGTCAACAAGCTTGACAATGTCATCCTCAGGAATATCGTCAGTGCGGAAAATTCCCTTGCAGACGCCAACACGATCGTCCCTTGTAGGTGCCCAGTAGAACTTCTCCATACGCCCATCACGGATGAGAGGAGCATACAGTGTTGAGAAATCGTTACCGGTGACGATGATGGGCACACGGGGGTTCTCTTCCTTGTTGTACATACCAGGAAGCTGCACATTGGTGGGGTTATCAGCAATGTTCATGAGGGTGGCATTCACCATCTGGTTGTTGACAGTGTATTGTGTAGTTCCACCAAGACGACCAGCTCCTGCATCAAGATCGTTGATGAAGAGAGCACACATCTTTCCCTTCTTGATCATGTCTGCGGCTTCACGGTATCTCTGCCTGATCAGTTTTGCTGGCTCTCCTGCATTTCCACTTTCCAACTCCCCAGCACTCATCATGATAGGGCTGTAATCACATCATCAAAGAGGACCAGAAATTAGTGCCAATTACCAAATGATACATTCAAGGCTAAAATATAGTTTTAGTCCCTACATTTATCAAGAGTAACGTAGTTTGTCTCTCGCCAGAGACTAAAACATGCGTTTATGTAAAAGCGTAGGAACTTTTATAGGGATTAAACTAGAATTTTGGGACCAAAAACATATTTTTTATCCTGTGTTCAACTAAAGTTCCATTTAGAGATGTCATTGGAACACACTTCAACTACTGAGTGCTAGGTACTAAGTTCTAATGCACTAGAGTTGCTATTGTAGTAATGTATATAACTGATGTGTTCTGTTTTGTATTAGTAATATATATACAGCATTTACTCACTTGATTCCCATCTTGGCAAAGACAAGCTCGCATTGGAAGGATTTTCCTTGACCTTTGCCTCCCCAGATACCAAGAATGAGAGGAACCTGTAAAAAACAATGAAAAATATTGAGTGTGCCCTGTTTCATTAACTAAAGTCTTGAGGGCAATGTATGAGGGAATCATGTGTGCAATTTACATGCCTTGATGTTGGGCAGGGTCATGAAGTTCTTGGTGATGTGAACAACAAGCTTGTCCATAAAAGCAGGAGCAATGTAAAAACCGTCCATGTTGTTATCCAAGTTGTACCTGAAATACCACCATCATGAACACCTATAGTTAGATACAAAAATAAGGGAGTTCAGTTTTTCAACACATGACGATAAAAGTGATAATAAGCAGATACTAGTCAAGGAGATCTAGCTCAGTTGGTTGAATAGGATACATGAGTTATTGTAAATTCTTTGATACTGTCTTCGATTCCCACAGATCAAAAAACAAACAAACACTACTTTTGTATGTGTCACTCACTGTTTAAGTCCGGTGCTAAGGTACTCATAAGAGCTCATGACTGCATAGTGAGTTCCAGCATCCTGTGGAGCTTGGAAGAGGGAATCAACCAAACCCTTTCCTCTTGTGATGTCTTGCTGGTCATCTGAAATATCGTAGGCAAGACCTTTCCACCTGTCCTTGTCTGTCTGTTCTTCCTCATCAATCTCTTTCTTCTCGGCAACGATTTTGAAACTTCCAGAAGAAATCTTGACGTTAGGGACCCTTGAGGCAATAACCTTCTTCAAGCTGGTGCCAAAGAAGGCTGAACTGGGAATTGAAGCTCCAGCTCCAGTGCTGTTCAAGCTCAGCTGCAATATTCACAGTAACCACTCTTTCACACTGTTCAAACAACTAATTTTAAAACTTCACACTCACTTTGTCACATGCTTCTAATATCCAAATCTGTTTTTATCTTCACTCAAGTAAGAAATAACACAATTCTGTTCTAATTTAATATCGCATATATCGACTATTACATTACATAACACATAGTTACTAACCTATAATAAGTTTACATCATATAAATGAGGAGTCAAAAGTCACAAGAGTTCTCTCTATGTATCTTATTCTTTAAATTTACACTTTTAGAAGTGTACCAAAACTCAGTGATTCTTAGTAGCACGAAAAAGAAACTAGTCATAGACATGTATATTGGAATAATTCTCAACTAAACTAGGATAAAGGTCGTGTCATATATCTTTCGGACATTCAAAATTGTGTTTGGAATTGGATCCACATTGGCTACCTAAACTACATAACAAAAACGTAGAAATCCATGATGAGTTGCTTCACTTTCAACGTGAAAAATTAATTGATTTTACTCCACAGTGCAACACCATTATTTGACATGTGTAGATATGTTATATGTATATTTCAAACATAATTCTATAACCTTACACATATTAATAGTGATTTGAACATTTATATAACAAAATTCATCTAAGAATTAGTTGAGAAACTAAGGACAAGAAAGTGCAAAGAGTGGAAAAAAAACATCATACTGGAGCTCCGTTGACAGCTCCAACAGTGGAGACTGAGGCCATGACAGTGTAGTCCTACTCAGAGTGGCAGAGGCAGAGTAAGTCTTTTTTGAGGCTGGCAGAAATTACAATAGGGAAGGGACTTATAGCAGTGGTGCAATTGAGTGTTCAGAAATTCATATCCTCAACACTAGTTGTAGAATCCTTAACATCCACACGATGAAGATTAGCTTGGCTGCCACGTGGCAACTACAGTGCCTTCAAGGTCTCACCAACCTACATCCATAGATCTTGAGGTTGAAATTGAAGCCTTTTTCTGATCCATAAGTTTCAAGGAGAATTTGTTACCACACGTAGCTTGTAGCATTCATCTCATCAGGATCAAAGATTGGCTAGTGTTGCTTTCACTAGAAGAGAAAATTGTTCAGCAACAACAGTATAATATTTCTAGAATTTAATAGTTATACACTTTTATACTATCATTTAATCATAATTTGTGATTAATATGATTTTTAAAGTAACTATCATAAAAATTAATAAACTTATTAGTGTGATATAATTGAATGACGATGTAAAAAATTTTAATGTCAATAAATAATTTTTTTTCTAATATTTCTATTGGTCAATTAAATAAAAATCTGTGGCTGGACTGCCATTTAATTTAGATTTTTAGCATGCTAACCCACACAAGTAGCCAATGATGTTGAAAAAAATAATGGGCATATGAAAAAAAAAAATTTATGTAAAAAAATGGGGCATTGCATTAATAGAAACAAGGATAGTGGTTGATTGAGATGATGTAATGAGCCCCTCCACTCCCGGTTCAAAGGGGGACCAAAGGATGCACACAAGCTGCTTTTTTCAGCTGCTATATGTGCTCTCCCTGTCTTATTGGTTAAGTGATACAACCTTTATGTGCTTCAAACATGCCCGTGCTATGATTGAAGGTTCCAGAGCTAGTCCTTCCAAATGACCTGCGAGCATAAGATGACATTTTGTAACACAACTTGTTTATTCTGTTTGTATTTTAGATCTTAAATTAATAGCAGTGGTTTATTTAATCCCTAATTAGCCTTTGTATTTGCATTTTAGAATATATTTTTTTTTAATAAAAGAGTAAGAGTTTATTTTAAAACACTAGTGAATCCAAATGAACTCTTACTAAGAATTGCTTTCCGTTAGTTTCAGAAGTCGAGGGTTATTAATTTCTTAAACAAGTACTGATTATGAAAGGAAAAAAAGTGAATTAAAAAATATCCAATTCATAGGCCTCGCAACATGCTCTATCTCAACCCACAGACCGAGGCTGGTGCCCCGTGATTCTCCCTCAAAAATTTAGAATTCTTGGTTTTCAATCCATTTTTTTTTTTAGTAACGGTCATTTTCACCAAAGCATTTTTTTCATAAGTTTTGATTTTTTAAACTGAAATAGGCGAAAAAGATTAAAAATATTATGAAGTAAAATGGCCAAAATGGTCCAAATACCAGATAATTTTAATTCATAATTAAAGATATTTTTTATATATAAAAATAATGCATGAGATATTATAAATTGATTCTTGTAAAAAAATAGTTTTGAAAAACATTTAACATATTAATTTCATGAGTTTATTTTTTATTTAAAAAAATTTATACTATCAACTAATAAAAATTTATAGTAAATATGACTTTAAAAAGATTATTATTAAAAAATCAATAAATTTATTTTATATGTCAATTTATGATTAGATGATAATTAGTATAAAAATCTTTACACTGTAAATGCATGACTATTTTCTTTAATTTCATTACTGGGTAAATTACTTTTCATTATTTATTCTAGAAAAAATTGTTAACTAGTACCTTAAATGAAAAGAATTAAAAATAAAAAAATGTACGTTATCACTCATCATTATTTTTAGCATATTTTAACGTAGTTTTTTTACAGCCATATTTCAACGTAGTTACTAATAAAATCTTTTTAGTATACTCTTTAATCAAAGTTGTATATTTGGACTATTTTTATCTAAAGGTGAGTTTGATGTTAAAGAAATAGGCGAAAAAGATTACAAAAAATTAAAAATATGAATGATCTCATACCTTCCCTCTATCAGATTACTTTAATTCAAATATTTTTTATTTATTTCATTCTAATTTTCATGTACAGATGATCCATCGGCTCGTGAGTGATTAAAAACAAGAAAAAAGATCAGTTGACTTTTCAATCTATTTTTGGAATAAACTAACCGACCCCACCTTATTTTGTGATGATATGGTGATTGAGAAGGGCGAAATAAGACAAATCAATTTATTTTAACATCTTTAATTATAAATAATATTTTAGAAATTAGCTTGTGAAATTAAATTTTAATATTTTAAATTCTTTTTTAGTTTATCAAATTCATTATTTTCAATATAACATATATTGTTGATTTTAGTGGTAACAATTTCAGACTCCATCTCATATTTGAATATCATGATTTAAAAGATTTTATTAAAGTAGTCAATTAAGTATTTTGATTGATATTAATTATCAATAAAGTCAATAAATTTTACGTATAAACATGATTAAAAAATTACTATTTTCAACTATATTTACTATTTTAAAAAAATACAAAACAAATTCAAATAATTTTTAATAGATCAGGTTGGGTTTAAATTAAAATTAATATGTTTAAGTGCATGTTTGACTTAAAATTTGCGAACTCAATTTTGGATTAAACATTATGTTTGTAAATTGAGTTTACTAAAGTGTCCAAAAGTCTTGTTTCTTCGAAACTAAGTTTTCAAACAAAATTTTACCCTCAAATAATTTTTTGGAAAATAACTAAGCATAACCTCAAATGATTTTATTCTCAAATATATTTCTAGATTGGAACAGATCCAAAGATGCGATAAAGTGGACTGATTTTTTTTTTACACAATTATTTAAATATTAAATTTTAATAAATAATTATTTAGTAAATAATAAAAATCACAAAAATATTTACTATTAATTTATAAATGTTGAAGCTCGATCCTCATTGAATGTTAAAAAAAAAAAAACTAATTAAAGTTGGAGACTACATTAAACCTGTGTAAAGAAGAAGAAAAAACTCTTTGCAGAAAATCGAGAAAACAAAATTAAAAATAAACAAGTTAAAAGAAGAGTTATATATATATATATATATATATATATATATATATATATATATATATATATGTATATATATAAAACATCCATCATCGAACTCTTGGCTCGTGAGAAACGTGATAGGTCGAGGAGTATTTAGACAAACAAGTTAATTAAATATTTATTTAATAATTTTTTATTGCATAAAGCTTATATCATAAACTTAATTATAAAATTTATTTAAATATATTTTTTAATTATGGATAGTTAATTAAATGTATTTTTATCTTCACTTTATAGATCTTATAATTCCATATAATTTTAAACACTATACAAAAATTCATTATTCCAATGTTGAGTTTGTAAAAATAAGTGTTTAACTTAATTCTGTGAGTCCTATAATATTTGAAAAATATATTATTTATGGTATAAATTTATTAACAATGTTATGTCATATGGTCCAATAAAAAAACAAAAGATTATGTAATTTTATTTAAAGTTAAATAATTCATGTAATCACCCCCATTAAAAATAGACGAAACAATGTTAAACCGTTCAAATTTATTTTTATAATATTTTATTTTAATATAATCGATAAGATGTTACTTACATCCCAAAATTGTGTTGCGGTCGTTAAAGATTAAAGAGCACACTAACAAGTTGTGTTTGATTAACTTTTTAATTTTAAAATTAGTTATGCAATGAATAAACAAAATGATATTGAAAGTATGTACCAAAAAAAAAAATGATATTGAAAGAGATAAGAATTTTAGTTTTTAAGACATTAAAATTAAGAGAAAAATTAAAGATTATGTACTGATAGTTGTTCCATCTAGAAATGTCAATTTGATTAATTTTATCCATTTGAAGTGAGTCCTCACGAATTAAGACATTTTTCAGTTGGATTAGATTGAACCGATTTAATGATAGATTAAAAATTTGCTAGCACAACTCAACCCTTGTCAAGTTTTGTGCCAAATATATAGGAAACTTCAAGGGCCATTTATTTAAAAAATATCCAAAAAATCTTGTACATAACAAATTAATTTTTAACCACAATAAACTAAAATAAAAATATTGTAGGTTGTCATTTTATTATAAAATAATAAATAATAATAATAATAATAATAATAGAATATATAATTTATCAATCACAGCTATAAATAAGTGCTGGAAATTTAAAACAAAAATAAATGTTCATATTAACCTTAAAATGAACATTAACAGCACATATACCAAATTTGAACTTTGAATATGCGATTGTTGCTTCAAATATTCGTATGGCGAGTTTGGCTGCTCATCATGATCCTATCAAATTTGCATAAAATTTCTTTGTACATAAATAGATTATATATATGTGGTTGTATTAAAAAAAAAAAAAAAAAAAAACTCACTCACTTTTATAAGTATCTTTAATATTTAAATGTTATAAATAATCTGATTCTAACATCCAAATAAAATTAAGCAATTTTTTTTGTAAGATTTTCTTAAATAATTGGCTTGTTTTTAAAAAATCATCTCATGAAACTAATAAAAACCAACTCTTATTTTTATAAAACAAATTACACCAAAATAGTATTGATTCTCCAATCTTAATTTTAAATTTTTCATTTCTAAAAGCAAATCCATTTTTAACCTAGCTCTTTTAAAAATATTAACAATGTCATATCACTGTTGATAAAATTAATTTTATCAAAATTTATAGGAGAGAAATCAAGTTGTTCTTTGAATAACACTTGGTAAAAGCTAGTGTTTTCTT
>PYAF01005727.1:2545402-2559830 GCA_007407185.1 Glycine tomentella
ATATATATATATATATATAATATTAAATTTTATTAATCCAATCATTAAATTAAGAGTTTTTATTAAGTAGATAAATTTTACAAATTTTCATAAATTTAAAACCATTAGAATTATGGCAATAAAGGCTAAAATAATTTGTGTTTAATAATTTCAAGAAATAAGTTAATTAAATTTTATAATTTTAATAACAAATTTGATTCGTTACTCAAGATTTATATTTAAAGAAATGTTAGTTACACATCCTTTTAAATACACTCTTTATTATTTGTCAAAATTTATTTAAAATTATAAGTTTTTGTGTTTCACTTTTTATGTAATGGAATTTTTTTAATTTTTTAACTTTTAATAAATTTTAACAAAAACAAAATGTGTTAAAAAAAATATGCTAAAAAGTGTTCTATTATTAAGACTGGATTGAGATTGCAACTTGAGAAAAAAAGTTAGACGTTAGCAGTCAAGACTCAAGAGATAACAACGATGATTGATACATCATGATAGAGAAAGACAATTTCATCGTTAAACTCGAAAGCCCGAAGTTTTTCATCCACCAACTCATAGCTCTCCCTTCTCACACATGTTCCAATGGGTCAAAGACAAAAAAGTTCACAGTTTTGAAGTGACAGAAACCAGAAAGTTTTGCAAGTGCTAATGGCATTGTCTCCCAACTCGTTCTTCGTTCTTGCACCTTTCTTCATTTCTACAATAACCTCCCCCTTTAGCCAGAAATTATTGTATGGTTTAGACTTTAGAGCGGCAAATGGCATTAAGTGGTCCAACAGATCTACCTATAAGTTGTACCATCTCGAAAATTGAAAAGCACAATGTAAAATTTCTTAACATCCTCCTCCACCGATGCTTTTCAGTTTAAAATCAATTGACATAATTATCCAATAAATACATAAGTTGTATCCTAAAATTTAAAGTAGAGCATGTGTGACTTTCTAACTAAAAGTATTAATATCTATACTTCATAACCATGTTTCATGTGTCTTAAGTCTAGACTATGTGCAGTATAGAGATTAATCAAAACTGAGAGCATAAATATATAATGGTCTCAAACCATAAAATAATTTTTCCCATTTACCACTGCATCACAACAGCCACCAAAAGAACAGAGAGCTTGTATTATTAATTTGTTTTCTTGAGTCTGAAAGAGTCAGAAATAACAGAACAGCGAATAATTAATCTGATTACACACCTCAGGCCATATAGTTTAAGTGGCCAACAGCTAAACCTGAATTATGGTGGGGATTAAAATATGCACACATAGAACAAGTAGCAGATAAATGACATGTTAAATTGGACGAATTAAAGGACCATTAACAATATCCAGACATATGGCCGCAATGAGTCATGTACTCTATGCTAGAAACTAGATTAGGCAAAGCATGGATTATAATTACTCAAACTCACAAACCGATTGTAGTAGTAACTTTTCTCCCAACCCAAAAAGTGATGATGATTGGATATTCAATAACTGAAGCATTAGGGAAGAAACTTTAGGAACAAAAACCCTTTTGAGGCATAAAAGAGGAAAAAAATTCCCTATTTGACAAAGACAATGTAGGCAACAAAAGAGACCCAAAAGAGGAACATACTCTAAAGTAAACTAAGTGAGAATGTCCTTTGGACACGGCAAAAGAAATTGAATCTCCCAGGTGATGGCTATAAAGGTTCGAACCTTAAGCTCTCCTTAGACGAAATTATTACAAGTCTTCCACTACAGAAATCATTGACATAAAATCAGTAAAAAAAAAAACCTTGAGACTATGACAGGGTTTGGCTCATCATGTGGAGCATGCAAGTTCCTAAGGAGAAAATGCACAAGTGATTGTGTATTTGCTCCTTACTTTTCCTACGACCAGGCCTCAACCCATTTTGCAGCAGTGCATAAAATTTATGGTGCTAGTAATGTCTCCAAGCTACTGTCACATCTTCCAATCCAGAATAGAAGTGATGCTGCCGTCACCATATCTTACGAAGCCTTGGCTCGCATGCAGGATCCTATATATGGCTGTGTTGCTCATATCTATGCATTGCAGCATCAGGTTTGTGACTCCACAATCTACTTTATCACACCATAATTTATGGACCTAGATTCCCTGCAGTTGAATTTTCATGCATTTACGTTCAACAGTCATAAATGTAATGACTGTGTAAATGTGCGGAAAAGCGACTGCACCAAATCCGGCTCCACGATTTAGATAAGTTGAGTGTTTCACATGTAACTCAAACTTTATGTGTGCAGGTTGCCAGCTTGCAAGAGGAGATAGATGCTCTTGGAAGTCTAGTGGCAAATTCCACAGTTAGTGTTGTCAATTTTGGCAGTGTCCAAGCAACAATTAACTCAAACAACGGAACACAGTATAATATTTTGCAGCATGATGCTACAAGGACACAGTATTGTCGAAATAATCTAGCTAATTTTCTTTCACAAGAAGGAAGTGCCACAGTCTTCCAAAGTCTGATCAACTCACAGATGGATATAGAACTTCCTAATTGTACACAAGTGGAAGAACCTTCATCTGGTGATTTCGACTCTAATCCGTTAGAACAGCTCCTATCAGGAATTGACCAAGAGATGTTCATGAATCATCCATGGTTCAAGCATAATGCAGACATAAAGAACTAGGAATAATGAAAAAGCTGTGACTAGACCTTTATGCGCACCATACTTGCATCAGGTGCATGATGATTGCATAAAAATCAACTTTTTTCTGCCGTATTTTTATTTTACAATATGGTAGGTACGTGTAACATGTCAATGCTAATTTCACAATCATTTGGAATTCCCAATTAAATGGTTAACAAATCAAGGGACTGAAAAGTGTAAAGCCAGTTGTAAAATTTTGTAACTAAAATGATGGGAGAATCATTACTCAGTAACTAATTGCACGTATCTGGTTAAGATTATCTCCAAAAGAAATAATAATCGTTTTTTTTTCAAAAGCTCTCTCTAAAAACTTAAAATGAAATATTATTTTAAATTAACCAAACATGCACTCCAAGCAATTTTTCTTCCTTTCTTTTTTTCTTTTCTCTTAGGCTTGTATACTTTGTTAATTATCTCACTGAACAAAAAACGTTAGGAGAAGCATCTAACTGCACGTATCAATTAATAATTATCATAACTAAACAGCCTACTCAATAGGCAGATAAACATTAAACCACAGTTATATGTACTCTGTCATTATTTTCAAACTAGAAAGATAACTTAACAAGTGAAGTTTAACTGTTCGAGTATAGAACAACAAAACCAAGTGAGAGTTGGCACGCTACCAAGATCAAATGGCATTTTTGGGTTCTATATATCAAAAACTAAATAATCTATTTGCGGCAAAAGGCTTTTTTATGTTATGCTTATAAATATTATTATTTTAAGTTTTAATTCTTATATGAGAGATTCTTTTTTAACAGTTTTTTTAGCCAAAATGTTTTTGTGATGTCTTTTTACCACGGAAAGGTTTTGTAGCGGTATTCATAACAACAACTTCAGTGAGTTCAGTCACACTAACTGTGTTAATGATAAGGACTCTACAACATGGATAATTCTAAATTCATGGCGTACATATACCGGATACATACTCCGATACTTGTTTGTGTATATCAAAAATATTTTTTAAAAAAAAAAAATAGGTACTTAATTTGAGTGTATATGAGTATTTTTTTTTAGTGCATATAAGTTGATATCTGAGTCTGTATGTTATAAAAGAAACAGACTCAATCCAACGAAGGTTTTTTTTTTCCAATTATAACTGATACCAATACAAAATAAATAATTTAGTGTATGTTTGATTTCAGATTAGATAATTGATTATATCTATAATTGATTTTGTCAATGGGATTGGATGCAGGTCAATGTTATTTTCAATTTTCAATAGTTACTATATTAGATATTTTAGTAAATAATATAATTATATTTTTAAGTTGATCAATCCTACTTGAACCCATCTAACTCATATTATAAGACCTAATTTTAGATAAATTTTTACATATTTAATTTTATGTTGAAAAAAAGTTCATAAGATTTCATATTTATTTTAAATTATTTTTACGTTAAACCAAAATTTTATACTAAATTTTATTCTTAATTTAATTTTATAATAAAAACATTCAAATATAAATCACATTATACAAAAGTCTCAGTTTGATTAACCAAAGTCTCAATTTGCTATTCAATCTTTCTCACGTGACTTAGCCACTTCAGGCAAGTTGAAGTTGCTATCAGCTTCTAGTGCTACTTTAATAAGTTGCTATAAGCTTCTAGTGCTATTTTAATTTTCATCAATGACTTTTAGTTTTTATATCATATACTCATTCACGGAAACATTCTCATATCTACGTCACTCTAACAAACACTAAATTAAAAGAATTAATGTTAAAAAAGAGAATATAAAAAAGGAAGTG
Organism: Glycine tomentella; assembly: GCA_007407185.1. Lineage (NCBI taxonomy): Eukaryota > Viridiplantae > Streptophyta > Magnoliopsida > Fabales > Fabaceae > Glycine > Glycine tomentella. Next base: position 2,549,810 of record PYAF01005727.1, read on the forward strand.
TATGCACATTCTGAATGCGTGAACCTTTTGTAATAAATAATACAAGTTATCGTTATCCAATAGCAGCATTGATGTATAAATGTGATTCTATAGTTTAATCAATCGCAGATTACATTTCGTATTATTTTATACATCAATACGTAAACTAATAATTACGTTCCAAACATGCTAGAAAACATTCGGATCAAACTAAAAGCGAAAGCATAATCAAAAACTAACCTTTAGTCATTACAAGCTCCAACATACACAGACCCGGAACGGTTATAACTTTCATTGACCAATGCACTGGTGTTTCATTTTCTGAAAGAGCAATAGGCTTGGTGAGTGTGATCCAAAACAATGAACAAAACTTCTTATATAGAACTCTACCAATCATGGAGTTCAAAAAAAACATGGAGAGGTTAGTGAAAATCACAAAATCCACACATGATCTCATTCAAAATGTTAGTATTGACACTGGGGGTTGAATATAGCTTGTAAATGTGGACCACATTAAGTAACAACTTTCAGATAACCTTTTCACTATCTCAAAATGAAAACAGAAAAAATATTGATCCCTAAAATATTGAAAACTGTGAACACAATCAACTTGTTGAATAAACGATACTCGTGATGATACCACAAACGTACTACTTTACTTTCAAGAATAATGGCACAAAATTTTGTGAATAAAAGGTTATGCAAATTCACAACTACCAAATTTTATATCACCGTATGAGTCTGCTACGTAGATCAATTCATGTCATTGGGGCTTTAGTTGTGCGCTAATTGCTGATATCTAACATATATAACCATCCTCTCGCATTATTATATATCCTGACTGAAAGAGAAAATAACAAGTGGACCTTTTTAGGTTAAAAAAGATTAGATGAATCACAATATATATGTTTTTCTCCTTATCTTTTCTACAAGATCGTGCTGAAAAAATAGTATAAATTTATTATTTTTCTCTCCACCCAACTTCTCTCTTTTTATTTGGTTTTAATTATTTGTTGTTGTCTTTAGGTAAAAAGAAATAATAATAAAATATTTTGTAGAAAGGAATTAAAACCATATCCTGCGTTACCAACTATAATGATTCTTTTTTCACTTCTCAACTACGCATTCCCTGTCAATAATTCGCTCTAAATTCAAACGCAGCAATATCACACCTTTCACAACGAACAAAATCTTCGGACGCTCACCCCAAAAGCGCATGTGCAAAATGGGGTATATATCAAACAAAATATTGACACATAATTAACCCTGAAATGAAAACATAGATAATCTATCAAGAAAAAATAGGGAACGCAGAGGATATATAGCATTGATTACAACAACAAAAACAGTAATCTTATAAATACTCCTTCGAATTTTAAATATAAGGAAAAAATAATTAGCCTCAATATAAAAAAAACAACTAAATTTATTTTATTAAATGTTATTATTTCTAAAATATTCTTTATTTAGTTAAAATAATAGTTTTAATGAGTCTTTCTTATTCTTGATATAAAATTTTAATGAAAGATAAATTATAAAAAAATACTTTTTAATTAAAATTGATGTAATTAAATATAATTAACTAATTTTCTTAGTTAATATTACTTTTTTTCCTTATATTTGAGATTCAAAAGAATATAGGACTAGTTAAATTTCCCTTGAAAGACCAGGTCCCACAAATTTCTACTGTCTTAAATTTTGTAGAAGTAGCTACCCTCATTTATGAATTAGAATTTAGAACCCAACACTCCAAACGGCAGTACCCAAAATGGTTTGTAGCAACAAATTGTGTCAAAAAATTTCATTTAAGATAATTGAGATTTATTTATATTTAAAAAAATAAAAAATATATTCGTGATAGGAAGAAGTATATGAAGAAAATCCTGCTTTTAACCGTCACCCAATCCCATAATTACTACATGTGAAGAAATATTAATTTCACCATAAATGCTTTTGACCTTTCAAACCCCAAAAGTGACTTTTATGTGATTTTTATGTGTTCACATAGAATAGTTACATCAGCATCATTAAAATCCCTATAAGGATAAAACAAAGATAATATACTCGATCATTGACCAAGAAAGTCCTCGTCATTGCGCAAGTCCAAGTTTCCTCTTGGCTAAAATGTTCATCTCCAGAATTACCAAAGGAAAAAGTTCATCTCTTCCTAAAGCAAGATTATTTCTTAGTAAATTGAACGGTGGGTGGATATATCCTTCCTGGAAAAAGAAAATTTCATACACAACTCACAAGGGCTATGCACTAATCGGTATCTTATATATATTAACACATTAAACACCTGACGTGATTGCGGGTTACAATTATTAGAATGAATAAAAATAATACTAGTATTCAACAGGTGTGAAGAAGGACATTTGTTTCTTCCTTCTCCCTTTCCCCCACACACTTCAATAAACTAATTAAGGCTGTATAATACCTAGGACCACTTACTTCACCCAAAAAAAATACCTAGGACAGTTACGCTGCACAAGTCTTGGCCAGTAGACAAATGACAAATGACTTTTAAGAAATTTTGATAATAAAAATTAAGCTTAAAGAACTTTTGAATCTCAATATTATAGAATTAATTTCGTTTTATCCTCTAAAAGAAATTCCAAATTTTATCCTTACAAAAAATTAGTTTACTTGGGTTCTTATCATGTTTAAGTAATAATGTAACTAATGGTGTGTTTGGTAAGGAAGAGAGAAATAATATTAGAGAAAAAAATTACTTTTTTTACAAAGGAGTACAGCTTTAGCGTGTTAATATAATGACTCAATTGATCAAGTTTTAGCGCTACATATTAATTTTTATCAAAACTCTTAATCAATCAATTGATCCATATTGGCTTAAAGGAAATGAAGATGAACTACGAAATAAAAAGGACTAGTGGAGAGTCCCTTCTGTTTACTACCCTCAATCTAATGCCAAATAGTAGTAAGAAGATATAGGGGGCACAATTAGGAGACAGTGGCCAAAGTGTCACACTAAAAAAAAGAAAATGCCAAAATGGATCCAAAACAATTTACCAAAGTGTCACGCAACGTATTTCGCTGGCCACATCAACAAATTCCATGGGTTGACGTGGCGTTGCATAAGTGGAAGACCAATATCGCTGGAGAGAAAAGCGAAATAGGCATGACACGTAACAAGTTTTCAAAATTACGTATAAACTTCGAACGGTCATAACTTTTGACTGGAACGTCCGATTGAGGCGAAATCATTGACCAAACGTTTGAAATTGAGAGAAGCCGTTGGCAAGTTCCCAAAGTCAAAAAATTTTCCCAAAATAGGCCTCTAAGTGCCTCAAAATTACGATTTAAGATTCAATCATCCAAAAAATTCATTTTTGTCTACTTTTTTAATTATTTAATTACTTAATTTAATGTTATTTTTTATTTTTTCAATTACTTCTCTCAATTTCGAACATTTAAACATATCGTACCACTATCGGAAATTCCTGTCAAAAGTTATGATGTAAAATTGATAGTGCATATAAAATTGATAGTGCTCCCCTCCATCCTTCATGCATATCAAAACCTAATTATCTAACATTAAATAAAGATAAATAAATAAAGACATTGCCTACATTAGCCTTATACAAACTAAAGACGAAAAGCAAGCATTGCAACCAAAACCCACATGTGTGGGCTTCCAAATACTTGCACCTAGACAACCTTTTTTGGCACCTTCCTGATAAAAGAGTGCAATAATGCTAACTAATTATAAGCTCAACAGTCGAGTAGCTCCTAAAAGAAGAGGAACCTACATACCATACCACCCTTGCCCTATAATACCCTATTGGTGATTGAAGGTGCAAACATTCAAAATTTCAGAGAAGAAGATACCCTGCAAGCTAATGTATAAAGGGAAAAAGGAACTTTTGGACATTTACTCATTCAACAAGAATTAAATCCTAATCTCAATTGTTTCAAATGTTACCTAAGATACAAGGACATTTCCTGGTTTCACCAACCTAAACTTCATGACTCACAAGAATCAAGCAACTACAATTTCCACCAGTCCCATTAGGAAAATGATGAATGAACATCCCATTGTTGGATTAGTAAAAAGAAGAGTGATAAAAACAAAAGAAAAGGATGAGATAAAAATACGAGTGAAGAAAAAGTAATAGTAATGTATCATAACATAAATCTTCCCTTTAAAAAGCCCAAGTCCAGCAAGACAGAAAGGAAAACAATAAGTGCGATAACGATTATGCCTGAGAAATAAAGAACACATAGTGAACCCAACATACCCAAAAAAATATTAACTTTTCCTTGCACATTTCTTAAAAATTCAATCACCACCGCTCTTGTTCATTTTCCAGAGTTCAACTGTACAAGTTGCAGTGTACAGCACATCCCCCCTAACCCCATCCGAAGTACTAGTACAAAAAAAATGTCTACCATTCATTCAATAAATTCCCAAATGAACTCTTCCAAAACCAAATTAACTATGTAGATTAAACAGAAGAGACAATAACAAAGACAACAAAACAAGTTATCCGAAGAAATTAAGATACTAACATGCAACAGATATGACATGATCATCAAAATTCAAAACGTTCTAGCTAAGTTGTTCTCACCTGAGTTGCTACGAAAACAAAGTAACCGTCTGATCACACTGCGCATATACAAGTCAGCAAGATCAACGGTGGAAAGTAAACAAGTTTTTTTGAGTAAAAGTTACCAGTGTAAGAACATGCTTCAAGACTCATATATTACCCACCAAACAATGTCCTCACATCGCGATACGGTGCGACGTGAGGACATTGTTTTAATAATTAGAAGGTGGAGGTGGAGGGCGAGGTGGAGGCCCCCAAAACACATCACCATTATACACCGGCATTGAAACCTGTTGTTGTTCACCTTGTGAAGGTGGTGGTGGTGGTGTTCCTACACCACCCCCACCTTCATTCACCTCTTGCATGTCCTCTTCACCTTGTTCATCCTCCAAAGGCAACCTTTCATAGGTGGCATTAGCGAAAGTAGCAGCAACAACCATCACGGGCCCCGAGCCGACAAGGGGCCCTACCACGCTTCCACCGACTACCTGTCCCTCCCCGCCGGCGAGGTACACGGTGAGTCCGGTGGCCTCCGGAGGCGACGGCGACGGCAGAAACGCACCGGAGAGGGAGAGAATCTCAAACCTCCCCTGGAGAGTGATGACCCCTCCCGGGGCTGCCGGCTGCCGGAGCGTGACGTTGCTGACTACGCCGCTTCCGCTGAGGACCGAGACACCACGGTGGCGGCGCGTGGCGAAGGTGGCAATACACTCCGCCACGTTGCTGCCACCGCTGATTTCGAGGATGTGGCTGCGGAGCGCGTTGGGACTCTCCTTGGTTATCACCACCGGTGGCTTCAGCTTGTTTTTCGACCCCGGTGGCCTGCCACGCGGCCGCCGCCCGGCGCTGAGGTTCTGGTCCTCGCCGTCGTTTGTGTTGGCATCGTCCTCGATAACCACGTTAACGTTGGTGTTACTGTTCCCACTGTTGGTCGGAGTAGCGTTGTTGTCACCGTTGTCTTGTTCATTGGGCCTCACCGCCACGTTCCCAGCCCACCAACGATTGGCCATCAAGAAAACTTCTTTTTCTAGCTAAGATCAGGCAAAATCTATTTCAGATCTTATCCACCTTGAACCCAAAATAGTAGATTTTTTGATTTTGCATTGAGCAAATATATAAGAGAGTAGAGAATATGAGAGAAGAAGGAGTTCCAGAAAAGAATGAAAAGGAAGCGTTTTGAAATGATGCAATCTGAGTTGGGTTAGGTCAAGCGAGCTAGTTTAGAGTAAATGCTTTGATTTGGTTCAAAAGGGAACGGAAAATAATAATATTAAAGTAGAAAAGGAAAGGGATGAGATTTGAACTGTGCTCTCTGACTCTGGCGTTTTCTGAAGACTTTATTTTATCTTTGGTTTTGTTGAACAAGGCTTGAATCGGTGTGGGTAATTGGTTAGCGGTTTTCTGCAATAGTTTCCTTTCTTTGTCTCCCGGGGAAGCGGTTCAAAGTTTTCGACTTCCCAAACAACTATGCTGCATTGCTGCTCACTAAACTGAACCGGGCTCGTTCGAAACCAAAAAGATTAGAGCAACTTGTGCAAAAATATCATTACAAGGATGGGTTCCCCTGCGACTTACTAGGAAAGGATTTCTTCTATTTTACTACAGGACAATATATCAGTATTTAATACTACTATTTTAATGGGAGACTACTTCAATCTAAATGGGGAAAAAAAAAAAAGAGAGTAAAAAATGTTATTTATATAAATAAAAATGAAAATGTTTAATTACGTCTTTTATTAATGTCATTTTTTAAACTTTTTTTTAACAGTAATTTTTAAAAGTTAGTCATATTAGTTTTTCACAAATTTGGTCTTTTATTATTTTAACTATACAATTTTCATTCATATGTTGTGTTAACATTTAATATTTGACAAAATGTTGATGTAACACTTTTTTATATCAACATTTCTGGTCATTTTGAATGATGAGTTAATAAATAGATTAAAATTGCATGATTGAAATAAGGAGTCCTTGAAAAAAATAAGAAATCGAATTCAGGATATAACAGTAATAAAAAAAATCAAAAGTATAATTAAGGCAAATAAGAATTTGAAAAAAAATTTTAAATAAATGAGTAAATGAATATTAATAAATAAAAATTATTTTTCTTAAAATAATAATTTTAAATTAAATATTTAAATACTTTGTTATTTTTAATTATAAAATTATTTGTTATTCATTCCGTTGTTTTATGTTATGAAAAATTAGTTATTTTTCAAGAAAACTAGAAAGAATACTTTTCTCTCTGACCTTTTCATATTGAGGGGATAATTTGTTTTATGATCATCTGAAAAAACAACTCGTTCACCTTATTTTATTATCAAATAAATAATTAAAAATATTTTGAGTTACGATATTTTTTTCCATTAAATTAAATCCCGTAGAGTCCTCTACCAAACAATCGTAAAGTGATAATGGAACTCCCGTTGTACCCTCGCGTGGTTGAAGGGTTTAGTTCAGATTCTTCAGAAAAAGTTAAACGTCAATAGAAACAGAAAAAAGAAATAATGGAGAGAAAAATGCCAAAAAGGCATGTTAAATAATGGATTTGATCCTCTTCAGTTTAGTTTATTACATAATAAATCAACATTTAAAATTTAAAAATTTCACTGAAATTATGTTGAGTAAAATTAATTAAAAATTTATTAGAAACTGAAAAATTAATTAGTAGTTAGAAAATTAAAAAATTAACTTGTTAAACTAAATATGTTCAATAAAATTGTTAAAAAATATAAAATAACAAAAAATAATAAAATTATGATTATTTTAAAAATAACAATAAAATGAATAAATATATAAAAAATAAAAATATAAAGAAAATATAAAAATTAAAAACTAACATTTTAAAAATATTATTTCAAATAATATTTAAAAAATGTTAAAAAATTATTTACTAAACCCTCAAGTGAACTTCTCAATTAATAAAAAATTAAAAATTAATTAAAATATCTTACTCAACATAAACTAAGTGAAATTTATAACTCTATACTATCATAAAAATATAAAATTAATTTACTAGTTAAAAAAGAAATATTTTAATAAAATTAACAAATTAATATTTATAAATAAAAAAAATTATACAATGTAGTTTACAGTTTCAATGGAAACTGTATCAATGACAACTGGGAAGGACTGAGATCCGGTAAATAATACAATTGAAGAAAAACAAAAATAAAAAAAAAATGGAATAAAATGAAGATTATCCTTTACTTTTGTATTTATTAAGAACCGAACCAAATGGGTCGAGCACCTCGTGGGGTGGGGGTTGACTAAAGACTAAAGTGTGAACTGTGAAGGCATTGCATGCCGTAGTTCGATAATAGTACTGTATTACTTACATTAGGAAATAAATAATGAGTCTTCCTATGATATGTTTTAAGGGTGGTTTTTGTTCTTCTGTCATGTTTTTCCACTCTTCGGATGTGATTTTTGGAACCTGAATTTAAATAATGAACCCTTTATATATGTTCTTCAATCATCATTAATGAACTCTAGGATCACAATTCACAAACAAGGGTGTGGCACGCAATTACCTCCAAGAAATTCTTGTTCTCGGCAACACGAGCTGCTCGCCTATCATTAGTGAACAAGAAATAAGCTGACATGGGGTGCTTTGGTTTCAATGGATCCTTCTCTTTCCTGTGAACATGTAAAACAAACATCAATAAGACATCAATAAGCACACAAGAAACAAGAATGGTCCAAAGGGAAGTTTATGTAACTTGTTGTTGCCATCTTTTTCTATCTCTTGTTTGAATTGCATGTACTGTTCAAGCAATTCCATCGCAGTCCTTTGCTTCTGCTCGTCTTCCAACAACCTCATTGCCTCAGTTTCACGGTTTTCCTTTGCAATCACTTGCAAATAAGCTTCTTTAGCATGGTATATCTCCTCATAAGGCTTCTTCTCTTCTGCACTAACAGTCTTCCATTTAAATTTTGTAAGACTTCTGTTTCTTTTTCGTCTGCTCTGTTGTTTTTAAATTTTGTTTGATTTTCTATTCTAGGTGGTTCTGAAGCAGAACAGGCTGAACGGATTATGTAATTGTAACTAAGCAGAAGAAATCTAACAAGAAACCAAAATCTGTTTCACGTGGAAAAAAACTTTAAAAAGAGAAGAGCCTGAGGTATAAGAAACACTCAGATGAAGAGAAGAAGGACCATGGTGAGAGGCTTTCTGAAGAGAGTATCCCACAAGGAGATCAAAATGATAATGAAGAAGAATCAGGTTCTGGAGGGAATGAAAATGATAGTGATGGGGAAAGTAGTTCTAGAGAAGTGGAAAAATGACCTATAAAGTCAGCAAGTCCTAATTGTCCCAAAATTGCTGAAGTTTCTTATGAGGAGCTGCTGGTAAATTGCTCATCCTTTGAAGAATTGTGGCACCTACTTTTATTTACTTGATAAAAATCTAGTACGTTTAATTTTCTTAGTTAATCAATAATCACTATGAATGGCTGATGCAGATCAAATGGAAGCGTCCCTCGGCAAAGAAAAGCTCAGGTTAGAAACGGTGAGCAGTGAAACAGTTGTAGCATGGGCGCTGTAGGGTAACGTGGAAAATAATTGGTGGGGACACGTCACTGTCCCAGGTTCGGACAATGTAACCGATGCGAATGTCAATGTCTAGAACATAACCATAGATTCACGTGAAAATTAGCCCAATCGCTAGTTTCATTGTAACGTTTTCCTTTTTTAAGCAATGATTTAAAAAAGCATTTTTTTAATATAGCTTTTTATCCAGAATTACAGGTTAATAAAATTAACGTACACAGTATCAAACAATTTTTTGGTTAGGTTTTCTAATTGTTCAAATTATTTTTTATTGATTTGAAAAAACTAAACAAAAATTAATTTTAATAATGAATTAATTTTAAATATAAGACTCAAAAACTTAAAATGTTATATATATATATATATATAATATAAATAAATTGATTTTATCATTCAATCTTCTGATTTATTTTAAAAATGATATTTTTATATAAACAAGGTTTGTACAAGTTATAATAGTTTGTGTCTTTTAATCAAGTGAATTGAGAGAAAAATACCTACCACTTGTGTGTTCTAAGTCATGGAAAAAATTAATCATCACTTTCGGCATGACTATTTTATCAATACTATGGTCAAAAAATAACATTTTTATATATAAATTAGTTTTTAAGTATTAATAGTAATGATTTTAAATTTAATTTAGGTTAAAATATATAAATAGTCCTGTAACTTATATTTTTGTTTATAAATTGATTCCATAATTTTTAAAAATTTTAAAATGATCTTCTTATTTATTGAATTCAAGACAAGTTAGTCTTTTTTTTAAATGGTTATTTTCAATTTTTGAACATGATCTTGAATATTTTTTGATTAATTCAATTTGTGAAATTTATCTCATTAGATTCATCTACCTAAATATTATGAAATTCAACTAATGTTAGAACCAAAAATATGGAAAAGCAAGATAAAAAATACATAAAAAA
>PYAF01005727.1:2559930-2575548 GCA_007407185.1 Glycine tomentella
TTTTTAAAGGACTACTAAGTTGTTGAGAATTAAAAAAGGAAGTAAATCATTTTAGAACTTTTAAAACTTTGATAATCAGTTTAGAACCAAAAATAAGCTAAAAGACTATTTTCTATATTTTAGCCTTTAATTGATTAAAATATACAAATGATCTTAACTTAAAATTGTCATTTATAACTTAAGATAAGGGACTGTTTATTTTTTTTCATTCTTCTGGTTTGATTTTGACTAATCTTCTCAATTAAATTCAATCAATATTTCCATTTCAAATTCCAACATAAAATGACATTAAGAAAATTCTTCAAAAAAATAATCTTCCAACACTTAAATAGTTAAATTTTACATAATGACACCAGCATATCTATAACACCTTTGTATCATTATTACATTATCAAGACTAAGACACGATTGATAAAACCTCAACAAATTAAGAATATTAATTTATGACATTCAATAATATATTAACAAAATTTATAAAGATATATTTATGAATTTTGTATCATTATTACATATTTATATGGTATATTATAATTAGATGAGAGTGTAAAAATATTTTATACTAAATACGTTATTTTGTCATTTTTATTCTATATTTTCTAGTAAAATTGAATTTAAATTCTACAAGTAAAGTCTCTCATATGTGAGTTTTTGTAAATAGAAAAAAATGTGATTAAAAGATAAAATTTTATTAAAAATGATTAGTCAGAATTTTTAATAGAAATTAATCACCAATAAAATTGATAAATACTTTATATTAATATTATTTTGAAAAAAAATGTTTATTTTTGTTTTCTTTTCGAAATATTTTCATTTCAATGTTTATAAGGAAGCAGCGATCGAACTGGAAATGAATTCCCAGTGAGTTGAGCCGATCAGAGTTTCAAGAAAATGGTTCGTTTTGGTTTTGTTTTGACTGCTCTTAGACCTGTGTGTTGTGTGTTGCTCCGTGACTCTCTCTCATCTCACTGTCTCTGTTTTTTCTTTTCTAACTGATAAGACCTTTTCCTGACCAAAACTTATAAGGGTAATCAATCAGTAATGCAAACTTGCTGTCGCTTTGTGTACGTCTCCCACTCCAAATCCAAACCAGACAAAATCACCCTAATCCATATGATGATATTAGTGATGTTTCTTTTTTAAAAAAGAAAATTTCTTAAATATATTTTTATACAAAGTTAAATAAAAAAAGGTAAGGGTGGCTGTAATAAGCATGCAATAGTGGAATGTGGTTGGTGTGATCTATGAGACTTGAAGGATAAGGAAGAGTTTAATTTACTCTTTTTCAATTTTATATTTTACCGTTACACAGATTTTATATAAGTCCCATCAAATAACCAAGTTCATATTATAATAACATGGTTCATATAAAATTTATTTGAATAAAATATTAAAATATACAATGCTAACATTTCTCGTGCTTATTATCATCATCTAGTCTTATACTTGATAAAAAAAAAAAAAAAACTAGTCTAATTAATACTTGAATGGGTCTTGATTTCATCTACCCATAATTTGCTGGTAGGAAAAAAAGAAAATCAACCAAATGATTTTAATAAAAACCCGAAAACTCTGCTTTACCACATTGATTAATTGCATGTAGCTTAAGTAGAAAAAAGTAAAAAAGCTTATGGTTTATATTTGTACGAATACTATCTTTATTATTAATAATAAAATGACAAAAAATTAAGACAGGAAAATAATTAATCATAATGATGGAGCAGCGGTACAGTGATACAGTGGTCATGGGGGCACATAATTTTGTAATAATAAGAGAAAAGGAATGATGACTGCAAATCTGCAATCATTCCAATAGAAAATCCATCTATCAACGGGTGTTTTGGGGGGGCCCATCCATTTATAATAGGGCTATACTATTCCAATTTCCAACCCTACTTTTAGCTTTTTTAACCCATATTGTTTTGTTACTTTTCTGAAAATATCCCTGACAAAACTGTATTTTTGTTGTGCAATTTACATAACGGAAATGCATTTACATCGTATTAGGAGATGCATCCTCCATACACAACAGAGACACGTTTGTTATGTATTATGCAGTTATGCACAACGGGAACACTGAAATCAAAATCCATATTTGAAGAGGAGAAAAAAGATGTGAACAAAAGACCCCTTTATAATGGATTCAAGACACATAATGTGCGTCTGGAAATCCATTAAAATGGTATTGAAGAGATTTTACACTTTCCAATGCACAAACATAAAAGTTATATTAAGTTCAAGGTTGAGCGTAATTGTAATTTAAACACACACTTAGTCTACAAGCAAATTAATTAGTCCAAAGTTTGACACTTCCATTTTATAGATTAAAAAATATTGACATATAAATTACTTGAAGTGGCTCAGATGTGTTAATAGAGTAGAGTTTGCAACATTAACTTCACATAAATTTGATTTTAGATGCTTAACCTGATTTTGGCTGCTGAAAAACAACCACTAATTGCTTGTCATTGGGTTAAATGGTTGTTTGAAGTATCTTAACGTAAAACTAAACTGACTCTTAACCGTTTTATAATCAAACTGATTGAAATAACTAACTAATTAGTGCAGTCAAAATTTTGAAATAATGGGTAAAACCATGAGAAGAACCCAAGAAAGTTTGTTCAAGGAAATAAAAATCATTGAGACTTGCTATCCTTCTTTGTTTATTCACTCCCTTTTTTAAGTAAACAAGGGAGTGTATTTTTTGGAAAAACAAATTGAAAAGGGGTAGATAAGCAAAGAAGGGGAGTGGACATAGTAACTACAAAATCATTACTACTATTTACTTATAAGAAACATAGTGGACAGGCCCAACTCACCAACAATGAATCTACCACACTACTTATACTTTGGGCCCATCCAACACCGTACACCTTAATAAATATTTCAACCCATATTCAATTAACTGTAAAATAATTTTCTTCCGCTAAAAATTATACTTTTTTTTTTTTGCACAAATGTGTTAGCTTAGTAATAAAATATTTTTATTTTAAAATTTACATTTAACACAATGTAAATATAGTACAAATTGTGTCGTCTCTAATTATTAAAAATCTTAGGACAAGAAAAACTTTATCTTCCTAGTACAAATACTTAAATCTAGAGAAAAATATTTGTCCGGCAAAATGAAACTGTGAAAATATAAATTTATTACATTATATAAAAATATTCTCAAGTAAAATATTTAAAAAGAAAAGTAAATATTCTGAAGAAATTAATATTTATTTATTAAATTACATTATCTTAATCTTTTAGTCTATTCTCTTTTAAACTGTAATGCCTTTTATTCTTCCCTTATCATTATTTAAATTTTTAATTTTTTTTAGTGAATTATACAGTAGGAACAAGAGGTCAACTATTTAACTCAATGACAACCATTTAAATGTACATTCTTAACCTGATTTTGCACATGAAGTTTTATATTTCTGCATTTTGACCATAAATTTATATAATTTTATGGAATTTGTTGTAAAGTTAGTTTTTTTAAGCTAAAAGTTGTGTAGTTAGTTGATTATCGTTGCCATTAGTTGATTTGGATTTTAAATTTTTTATGTAACAATATCTATCTCTGATATGACAAGGAAACATAGATTTTAAAAAAGCTTACTTATACTCCATAAAAAAAGTCTTTATTATTTTTTTTCTCAATACTTTTAAAATGTTGCGTGTTCTATTCTAAGGGTGTTTGAATACAAGAACAAAAAATCATGTCCGGAAATTATAATTCTTAAGAATGATTAAAATATATTTGGTTAATCATCAAATATTTCTTGAAATATTTATAAATATTTTTTAGAATCAAAGTTTTTTTTCATCATTTTTAATATAATTTTTCATAAATTTAAATTATTTATCACATTAAATCATATATGAGTAATATAATATTTTATCACATTAAAATTATTTATTTTTAACTCATGAAAGTTATATTTTCATCTATGCTATAAAAGTCATACATAGATATTAATTTATAGTGTGATGACTTTAAATTAATTAAATTTTTTACCTCTAAATTAATTATCTAGAAGAATCCTGAGAATGAAAGACAATAGATAATTAATTTTTTTACCTCTAAATTAACTCAATGAAAACTTTTTTATCTCTAAATTAATTCAATCGAGACTGCAAACCACCCTAAATTATAAAGAATTTAAATTCTTTTTACTCCAACAATGTGATAAGAGTTTACTGAAGTAAAAACAAAAGATTAAGAAAGTGGAAGTATTTAAAAACTTAATAACATTGCACTATTTTTGTTTGATAAAAGGATATCGCATATTCACGAATAATAAATCAAACTCATAATCACATAATTAAAGATAATTGTATTTATTAACAATGTCAAATTATGTTTCTTTTTGTTTAAAGAAAAAAAATCTACTCATTTTAAACACTAGAATTTAATATTTAATACCTAAAAAATCTAATGACAGCTATAATTAAGATGGACAATTCTGCACAATTCTGCACACACAAAAATTCGGCAAAAAAAATACCTCACTTTATTTTTAAAAAAATTATGTAAAATAAAACAAAAACTGATCGGTTGTTGTTGCAGTGATAATACAGAGGCGATGTGCCAAAAATGAATAAAATTAGCGATTCTTGTCATAATTTGTCGTAAGATAGAGATATAGAGAGAGAGACAGAGAGGAAGATTTCAATTTGAAGGCATGATTTCAATGTAACACATCAGCTCGATTTATGCCGTAACACTCCCGATCTCGCTCTCCGTAAGCTCTTCCTTCTTCTTCGCCATCTCTATATTCTTAATTTTCATTCCCACATTTTTTTTTAATTTCGATGTCAATATTCGTTTTCTTCATGCCATTTTCGGAATCGAAGCGTTGACACGCTATTTGGGACCCCTTTATATTGAATTATGAGCTCAGTTTCAAATGGGGTCATGTCTCAGTGGATTAGATCATTGTCACTTGTTAGTGTGCAACGGAATTGATTCAATCAAAAGGGTCATATTTGATTGTAGATCTAAGATTTGAACTGAATTCAAGATTTTTTTTTCTTTGTCCGAGATTGAATTTTGGCGGAGGAATCGGTGATTGATAGTTGATGGTAAGAAGAGTAGATTGTTCAAGGTGGGTTGTTAAATATTGGGTGGGTGGCACCATACTTTAGCCATTGAGAAAGTGGATGCAGTTTTGCTTGATATTGGCACCTTTATATGTAGTTTATCTTGGATTTATTGGATCTCTTATAAAAAAGTTGAACACTCATATCTTCCTTTATACATGTTCTTCTATGTATGTCTGTTGTTAATGTGGTCTGCTTATGTATTATTAACCGTAAATATGATGGCTTGATGGATATTTGGGGTTCTAGTAGACTGTGTTTCATGTGTATGTAATATAACTCTGTTGAAGTTAGAATGTTTGTTTTACTAGTGTTTCAATTTTGGCACGTGGATACCCAAATCACTTTGCATTGGTTGTCTGTTTCAATTTTCAATATTGCTTTTTTGTAGGGCACAGTGCTTCATCTTGGCAAGTTCTATTGGTAAATGTCCGGCTGATCTGCTTGACAAAATGGGACATGTAAAATTGCAAACGCAAACTGGTATTAATGCAATAGAAGAGGGATCTGGGCAGTGCGAGGCTGAATATCCTAACAAAACTACTGTGGCATGCATGATCAATGCAGAAATTGGCGCTGTTTTGGCTGTCATGAGAAGAAATGTTAGATGGGGAGTTCATTATATGTCGGATGATGATCAATTGGAGCATTCCCTTGTTCAGTCTCTGAAGGCATTAAGGAGGCAAATATTTTCATGGCAGAATCAGTGGCATGTCATAACCCCTGCCTTGTATCTCCAGCCTTTTCTGGATGTCATTCAATCGGATGAAACCGGTGCACCAATTACTGGTGTCGCTCTATCATCTGTTTACAAGATCTTAACATTGGATGTAATTGATCAAAACACTGTTAATGTTGGGGATGCCATGCACTTGGTAGTTGATGCTGTCACGAGTTGCAGGTTTGAGGTGACTGATCCTGGATCAGAAGAAGTGGTATTAATGAAAATATTACAAGTTCTTCTAGCATGTGTCAAAAGTAAAGCATCTATGATGCTGAGTAACCAACATATTTGCACCATAGTGAATACTTGTTTCCGTATAGTTCATCAAGCAGGAACCAAAAGTGAGTTGTTGCAGCGGATAGCACGTTACACAATGCATGAACTTGTTCGGTGTATTTTTTCTCACCTTCAAGATATTGACAACACAGAACTGGCATTGGTAAATGGGAGCACTGCTTTAAAAGAAGAGGTATAGCACTTATGTTACTTTAGTCTTTTGGTTGCAATTCCATTTTCTTTTTTCCTGTGATTATTTTGTCAGTTGCTTGGTAGGTAAATGATTGTAAGGAAAAATTGGGACCTTGGGTGTAGGGGTACAATTCAAATTTATGCATGAATTTTTGTTTGGCTATTATTTGGTGTTCACTTTTTCTCTGCTGATAAAATCTGAACTCGTCAAAAAGGAAGATTTCCTTAGTTTATTTACCATCTGTTTACTTTACTGTTTATTACTTGTTTCAACCTTCCAATTTCCATGATTTATCATTCCCAACAAATTGTATGCCAACAATCCTGGAGTTTTAGGATATGTTTGAGTGTGAGTTTTGGAGGGAAAGGGAGGGCAAAACTTTCATTGTTAATTAATTTTCTCTAATTTTTATATTTTTTTAAAAAAGGAAATAATTTGATAGGTTAATGCAAACTTAATTTGTTAATCATTTTTTTAGAAACATTATATATCTCTTAATTCAGAAATAAAAAGTTTGCCCTCCCTTCCGTTTCCCTCCGAAACCTTACTCCTAAACATACTCTTAAATACCATATGGTGTTTGATCAGTTGATTAAACTTGGCTTTTAAGTCTGTTTAATAAAGCTAATAAGCAATCTTCTAGAGCTTCTTTAATCCACCTTGTCTTAGTCAAAGTTAGAGTAACATATTGATATGTGTGTGTGTGTGGGTGTGTGTGTGTGTGTGAGAGAGAGAGAGAGAGAGAGAGAGGAACAACACCTACACTTGGTATTAAACTTTTGCACTTACATCACTTAATAGCTTTCTAAAATATGAAACTAACCAATTCAAAGTAGATTAAATTTATAAAGTTTCAAGCAAATACAAATCTAATTCATACTTCATTGTGCTGCTTTATTTTAAAGGATAATATGCTGTTTAAAATTTAAGTGAATGTCCATTGCTAGATAACTTACCAACAGATGTCTAATTTATGTGAAATTTGATATACATGATTAGAAAGATATCAAATGATTGAATAGTTGGATTGGTTGATTTATGTCCATTGCTAGATAACTTACCACCTTTATTTTCTTTTTATCAAACGGTTAAAGGTGGGGTTGCTCTTTAGAACCATTAGATTAAATGAAAATGATTAGAGTAATTTGATCCCTCCTCATATATATATAAGTATTGCCACCCGTGCATGTAGTACCTTAGCAGGACTTTGGCTTTATCTGAATTACCCTGAAACTACCTAAAATAAATCATCAATAAAATCCCTAAGAGTTTGTTTGAATGAGGGAATTAAAATGGGGAAGTAATTATCCAGAGGATTTAAAATTCAACCCCCCTAAATAATCTGTTTTGATACTCATTTAGAAAAAGTTTAAAATTTTGGCATTTTAAAATGGAATTTGTTTTTAACTAAAAGTCTAGAATTCTAAATTTCCTCTAAAACGAACGCATTCTAAAATTCCTGGTGGCTTTCAAAGAGTCGGACGGCTTTTACAGAGGCTTGCTCACTCGCTTTCGTGGTAGCTAGTTTTTATTTTTTATCATTTAATTATAAATATTATATATGGTCTATATAAATTTATTTTTAAAATATAAATGCAGAAAAATATATATTCAAAATAAAAACTTTATTTTAAATAATAAAATTTATAAATGAATAAAGTTTAATTATTTAATATTATAACTAAAAATATATGTTCAAACTATTCTCATTTTTATATTTTTAATGACACTGATGATGATAAAATTTAGAGTAGGTACTTTATATATGCTTTCTTTTGTTTTAGTTTTTCTTGTTGGAATATTTTTTTTTATGCTTTAGTTCTAAATTTATATTTTTAAAATATAATTGGACAAGAATATATATAGATTTTTAAAGCACTTATTATAAAAATAACAATTTTTATTTATATGACCATTTATATTTTTAAAATATAATAAATTGAAATTATTTAATTCAACCAAAGAATTCAAATTATAAGAAATTTGAAATTCAAGGAATTTAAATTGGTTTATCCAAACAAGGAATTTTAAAAATCCAAGAATTTAATTGATGCATTTTAATTTTCCTGAATTTTAAATTCCCTGAAATTTTAAAATACTTCATCCAAACACACTCTTAAGTATATTCTCTAGAAAAATTACATGAAAGTCATACTCACACACACCCACATACAGGGACTATTAGAAAGAAAGAAGAGAATGATTGTTAGAGGCTGTTTATGCATTGTTACTAGCTAGGGTTTGAGAGATTCTTATCAGGTGTCATTATCAAATTTAATGCTGCAAAAAATATTTGAATTGTTATACTGAAATCAACATATTGCTGATGTTTTGAGTGAGGACACAAACTTGCAAATTTAGTTGCTGATAGTTTTTTTTTTTTTTTCCAACAGGTTGGTGGGATAAATAATGAGCATAATTCTGCAAACGTATTGGAGAATGGGAACTTGAATTCTGCAAATGATGGCCGACCATTATCCACAGGCATTGCTAGTACTGTGAGTGATGTGGCAGCAACTTTAGTGGATGAAGACACTGCTATTGCTAGCATTGGCAAAGAGACTGATCTGAATGAGTTGCAGCTTATGAATGAACCATATGGGATTCCCTGCATGGTGGAAATATTTCACTTTTTGTGTTCTTTGCTGAATATTGTTGAACATATGGGAATGAGTCCTCAATCAAACACAATAGCATTTGATGAAGATGTGCCTCTTTTTGCCTTAACTTTGATTAATTCAGCCATAGAATTGGGAGGGCCTTCCTTTCACCAACACCCTAGATTGCTGAGCTTAATTCAGGATGAATTATTCCGTAATCTTATGCAATTTGGTTTGTCGATGAGTCCTCTTGTACTTTCAATGGTCTGTAGCATTGTTCTAAATTTGTATCACCATCTTCGTACAGAACTCAAATTACAGCTAGAAGCATTTTTTTCTTGTGTAATTTTGAGGCTTGCACAAAGCAAACATGGGGCTTCATATCAGCAACAAGAAGTTGCCATGGAGGCCCTTGTAGACTTCTGCAGGCAAAAAACATTCATGGTGGAGATGTATGCTAATTTTGACTGTGACATAACTTGCAGTAATGTCTTTGAAGACATTGCTAATTTGTTGTCCAAAAGTGCTTTTCCTGTGAACAGTCTATTGTCTTCCATGCATATTCTTGCTTTGGATGGTCTTATTGCTGTCATGCAAGGAATGGCTGCAAGGATAGGCAATGGGTCTTTAAGTTCAGAACAATCTCCTGTGAATCTTGAAGAATATACTCCATTCTGGCAGGAAAAATGTGAAAATTTCAGTGATCCAAATAATTGGGTTCCTTTTGTATGCCGGAGAAAGTACTTCAAGAAAATATTGATGATTGGAGCTGATCATTTTAATCGTGATACTAAGAAAGGTCTTGAGTTTCTTCAAGGAGCACATCTTTTGCCTGACAAACTTGATCCCCAAAGTGTTGCCTGCTTTTTCAGATACACTGCTGGGTTGGATAAGAATCTCATTGGTGATTTTCTAGGAAATCATGATGAATTCTGTGTTCAGGTTCTTCATGAATTTGCTAGAACATTTGATTTCAAAGACATGATGTTAGACACTGCCCTACGTCTATTTTTGGAGACTTTCAGACTGCCTGGAGAATCACAGAAGATACAAAGGGTGCTCGAAGCTTTTTCTGAGAGATATTATGAACAGGCTCAAAATATCCTTGCCAATAAGGATGCTGCTCTTTTGTTATCATACTCAATTATAATGCTTAATACAGATCAGCACAATTCACAGGTCAAAAAGAAGATGACAGAAGAGGATTTTATCCGAAATAATAGGCGAATAAATGGTGGCAATGATCTACCTCGACAGTTCCTGTCAGAACTTTACCATTCAATTTGTAAGAATGAGATTCGGACAACTCCTAAGCAAGGTTCTGGTTTCCCTGAAAAGACCCCAAGTCGGTGGATTTATCTCATGCACAAGTCAGAAAAATCTGCTCCATTCATTGTCTCTGATTCCAAAGCATACCTTGATTATGATATGTTTTCTATATTGTCTGGTCCAACAATTGCTGCCATTTCTGTGGTATTTGATAATGCTGAGAATGCAGAGGTATACCAAACATGTATGGATGGATTCTTGGCTGTTGCAAAGATATCAGCTTACTATCATCTTGAAAATATACTGGATGATTTGGTGGTGTCACTTTGTAAGTTTGTTACTGTTTTTGATCCATTATCTGTTGAGGAGTCAATCCTAGCCTTTGGAGATGACACAAAGGCAAGAATGGCAACTGAGACAGTTTTCAATATTGCAAATAGGTATGGTGATTACATCCGCGCAGGGTGGAGGAATATTCTTGATTGCATCTTAAAATTTCACAAATTAGGTCTTCTTCCTGCTCGTATGGCCAGTGATGCAGCTGAAGAGTCAGAGATTTCTACAGAAACTGAGGATGGGGGGAAGCGGAATACTAGTTCTTTATCTTTATCTCGTCTTCCATCTGTTAATATTCCGAAGAGATCCTCAGGATTGATGAGCAGGTTTAGTCAACTGTTATACCTTGGCGCTGAAGAGCCAAGATCAGAACCTACTGAAGAACAACTTGCTGCTCAGCAGTGCACCCTTCAAACAATTCAGAAGTGTCACATTGACAGCATATTCACCGAGAGTAAATTTTTGCAAGCTAAATCTCTATTGCAGCTTGCAAAAGCACTCACTAGTGCAGGAGTGCGGCCTAAGAAAGGGAACAGCACATCTGAGGATGAAGATACTTCGGTTTTCTGCCTGGAGTTACTGGTAGCAATCACTTTGAATAATAGGGATAGAATTGAACTTCTTTGGCAGGGTGTTTATGAGCATATCTCCAATATTGTTCAGTCAACTGTGATGCCTTGTGCATTGGTAGAGAAGGCTGTTTTTGGCCTCCTACGAATTTGCCATCGCTTACTTCCCTACAAAGAGAACATTATTGATGAACTACTGAGGTCTTTGCAACTTGTCCTGAAGCTTGATGCACGTGTTGCTGATGCATACTATGAGCAGATCACACAGGAAGTTAGTCACCTCATGAAGGCAAATGCTTCTCATATTAGATCTCATTTAGGATGGTGGACGATTACATCACTGCTTTCCATCACTGCTAGACACCTGGAAGCTGCTGAGGCTGGGTTTGATGCATTGTTTTTCATTATGTCAGACCAAGCCCACTTGCTTCCAGCTAATTTTGTTCTCTGTGTAGATGCTGCAAAGCAGTTTGCTGAATCTCGTGTTGGACAGGTAGAACGGTCTGTAATGGCCCTCGATCTTATGACAGGGTCTGTTAGTTGTTTAGAGAAGTGGACTAATGATGCTAAGCAAGCAACGGAAGAAGAGGAAGTGGCAAAGATGCTGCACAATATTGGGGACATGTGGTTGAGGCTCATACATGGACTAAAAAAACTATGTCTGGACCAGAGAGAGGAAGTTAGAAACCATGCGTTGTTATCTTTGCAAAATTGTTTGACAGGATCAGTTGGGATTAATCTCCCTCATAGCTTGTGGTTACAATGTTTTGATCAAGTGATCTTCTCCGTGCTAGATGACCTGCTTGAAATTTCTCAGACACACTCTCAAAAGGACTTCCGCAACATAGAAGGAACCCTTGTTCTTGCTATGAAACTCTTATGTAAAGTTTTCCTCCAATTAATCCAAGACCTATCACAATTGCCAGGCTTCAACAAATTATGGTTGGCTGTACTAAGTCGGTTTGAAATTTATATGAAGGTGAAAGTTAGGGGAAGGAGAAGTGAGAAGCTTCAGGAGCTTGTGCCTGAGCTTCTTAAAAACACTTTGCTTGTTATGAAAGCAGGCCGTGTACTAGTCCGTAGCAGTAGTGTAGATGGAAGTAGTTTATGGGAACTGACATGGCAGCATATAAATAATTTTGCTCTGTCTTTGCAATCTGAGGTGTTTCCCGAGCAAGACTCGGAGCATTTGCAGTACAATCAGACTGAAAAAGTTGAAGGTTTGGGGGCTGATGAAAGCAATTCTGTGTCTTCAAATGTAACAGCTGGTAAAGATGATCCTGGTATTGGTTAATCATAGCCGCAGCCCCTTGGCTAACGGAATTGGTTTTGTTTGTGTCCCCTTTGAACCCATGATCTCAGTCCTTCATTGATTGGTTTTCTTTTGTTCCGTGGTTGTCTGGGTTCGCTTGAAGTGATTATGCAACATATCATAGATATCATTCACATCTTCATTGGGACGCTTGATGTTAGTGTAAGATTTTTGGTTGAAGGTATGTTATGGCTTGAGACACATTAGAAAGAGCCCTTGTAGTGTGGTCCTTATAGAGACCACTTCCTCTCTCCATGAGCTCACGCCTGAGCTGATTAGCTGAAAAAATTATTTGGAGTTTTTCTTAGTAAACTGTACAGAACTCGATATTCTCTTAGCTGCGAGATGTAATTTACTCGGTATGATGCAAGCAACACAAGTTTTGAAATTGTCATAAATATTTGAAACTTCATGAGTATGCCTTCATTAGTTTATCAACTTAGGCTATTGTTCAAGAGTCCAGATAGAGTTTTGATCATTTTTACTGCTACAATTTCAAGTTTAGGCCTGTGACTAGTACTTAGCTTCAATTCGTTAATTTTTTTTTTTTTTCATTTTATATCTATGGTGAAGCATTTTCTTGATAACTCTAAACGTAAATATTTTTGTTAAAAACAAAATATCTTTATAAGTTTTGTAAATTTATAGTCATTATATATCAAATGAATTACAAAAGAAAACAACTAAGATAGAGGTAACAACAGAGAGACAACGTTTTTTTTTTTTTTCCTTCTAGCAATCCACTAAACCATCAGTGGAATTCAATTCCCAGGATCAGCCAGTTTCTTAAGATTTGGTTGGATTAGAGGTACTGAAAGAAAAGGTAAAGGGATGGAAACAAAAATTACGTATGCCACCGTTTAAAAGACTAATAATGGGAAGAAAGGAGAGGAAATGGGGGAAATTGTTCCTTCCCTGTGTCAAAGCACTAATCTTATCTTTTAGTAAAGGAAATCGTATTTAACTTTAAAGGTATTAGGGTATTGGCTATTGAATCAAATAGAAAAATTTATAAAAAAATTACGATGAAGTGTATTGGAAATTATGATTTGTTTTTAATAATTTTTGTAGTTTTAATTTTAATTCTTTAACTAATATTCTAATTTTACTAGTGTTCTTCGAATCCTGTTTAACATTTTTTATCGTAATTTAATATAGATAGATAGAAAGATAGGTAGATAGATAAAAATGCTATACGACACCAAATCCTCTGAAATAGTTATTATTTTGCCTTTTTTCCTGGATGTTGGAGAGATGTTTAGACCGAAGAGAGGAGGTTCGAAATCATGCCTTGTTATCTTTGCCACATGGAAGGCTCACTTATCTTGGCAATGAAGCTTTTGTCCAAAGTTTTTCTTCAATTACTCCAAGATTTATCACAATTGACAACCTTGTGCAAATTATGTGTAGGTGTATTAAGCCGAATGGAAAAGTATATAAAGGTGAAAGGAGATAGATTTCTACAGGTTGATAATTTTGGTAAAACTAAAAAATCATGTCAGATAAAGTAAAATAATGCAAAAGCTACTTCTGATAGCTTGTGGTTTGATGCAGATCATTTATGGTTTGAAGCAGAACCAAACATGCACTACTAGAATTCAAGATTTTGCTTCAGGAGAAGGACATACTCTATTGTGTGCTACTTTCAAGAATCTCAAATTATGCAGCTGATACAGTATCAAAGGACACAAGATATAAAATACCATTCATCCTGTTGATTAAGATAAAATGTACTTTATCTGTCTTTACCTGTTTAATATCAAATACGTGAGTCATTGTCTCATATATTTGTTAAATTAGATTTTGTTGAGGGAGTGGCTATAATATTAACTTAATATAATGGTATTTAGATTTTTTAGAGGTAGGAGTCACTGGATTTCTCATTTGTCTCTGTAGCAGTAAGTTATGAAGAAGAAGAAATAGAATTTAACAAAATTAAAAAAATGTGATTGTCATATTTTTAATAATACCAATAAAATGATATATTCATCATAGGAGAGACCACTTAAATCTTGCGATAATCCAATATTGTATTTTAATCCTCTACATAACTAATTAATCGTACAGACTAGAGACTAGAGAGTAGAGACTACCAAGTTACTAAACAATATTTGTAAGTCTTCTATCTTACAATATTTATCAATTTTGTGCTATAAACATCAAGTAAATTCACAATCGAATACATATGAATACATATATGATATAATTATTTTAAGTTTAAGTCTTACATATGTCACTATATTAAATATTCATAATAAGAATTTTATCATTTATAATTATCTTCCAAGTCAAACAAACTACTTCTAATAAAAGACACATATAATTTATACTAAAAAATAAAATCACTTTCTCTCGGTTACACCACTCATTTTATCATACAATTTTATCTTCTCTTTTGCTGTCCTTTTTTAATGTAAAAATGGATGTATAAAAATTAAGTACAATGCAAATACAATTATACTCTTCCTAATTTATGGTCATGAATGAACTCGATCTTCTCAGTTAGGCCATTCTCTGTTGTGTGATTAAGTTACAATTTACACATGTATAATATAACGTCATTTAATATTTCAACTACTGGTTCCAAAAGTTGAGAGTAAAGGCATCACAAGTCCATGAGTTCGGCATCATGCTATGTAAGTATAATTAATTGATTTTCTGTTACTGTCTGTGCTATTGGAATTATCTAGAACTATCTTCACAATATTTTCTAAGTCATTTTAGAAATGATGTTTTTTTATTTTATATTTTCCTTGTTCACTAACATTCTATTTGGACGCCTATTCGGTATTTAATTCAACTGAATTTCATTTTCTGTTTTTGTTGGGACAAAACCGATCTAGAAGACGATAAGGATATTTAATTCAAAGTAAGTTGTACTATAATAGTTATTAATCTTTAATTTTATTAATCTAATTAATAAATAATAACTTACATTGAAAATTTTATGTTATTATAAATATTTAAAAAATAACTTTACTCATGAAATTAGAATAAAATCGGACTTGACTATACACAGTATTTATCATGTTTCATTCGTGCACGTATATTTTAATAAATAGAATTTAATTGATACTATTAATGCTTATTGCATTATCATCTAATAACAAATTATCTTATAACTTAAAATTGTTAACTTTTGTAGTAATTATTTTGAGAAACAAATTTAGGGCGACTTTTAATTTGTTGATTGTATGAAAACCATTATATCTCTTATAATTTAAAATTGTTAACTTTTGTAATAATTATTT
>PYAF01005727.1:2575648-2586822 GCA_007407185.1 Glycine tomentella
CTATTTTATGAGATAGGATCAATGGATATAAAATGTCAATCGTAAAATAACATAGTTTATATTTTTTTTTGTATAAAAACTAAATTTTATTTTTCAATTATTATATTTAGATTTTACGTAAAATATATCAAATTTATAGAATTTGACACTTAGTTATTCTATTTTATAACATATGATATATTATTCAAAATATAAGTAAATTATTTAAAATTTAATATTCATAATTATTAGAATTTTTAATATACTATAATTCAAACTATTATATTAATAAATGCATTATAAAATGTTATTGTATTTGTATATTTCATTTAATGATAAAATTTGATACCTGATATCAATTGAATTTATCTCTTATTTTAGTAGTAAGATATTGTTCTTATTTTAGTATTTGTAGGCACATAAAAGAGAATCTATTTCATGGGAATGCTCTAGTGTCATAGCTAGACCTTACTCATCATCTTCCCTACATATCAAAATCAAAACAAATCATCATACTTACTTTTTATGTTTCTTAAAACTAATATTCAAAGATTATTCTATTAGAATTATTTCGAATACTCTTCAACAAAAAAGTATTAGATTGTCTATTACTACATTAATCATTCTACTTTTTAGGATTATGATATGTTCGATATGGTCCGAACTCCACGATCAAGGAATTTTATCTACACACTGACACACACATTGTTAAATCTTTTAATTAGTTGGCTAACCATAAAATTATCAAAAAGTAATATAACAAATTATTTTATTTAATTCAATATATCTTTGATATTAATTTGAATAGTTATAACTTTAAATTAATAGGAAATTAGGAATAAACTGATAGTCCGTAAAAAATAAAAGAATGAACTATTATAAAGATATTATTTTTCTATACTATCATCAATCCTAATTTGTTATACAAATAAAAATTACTGTTTTTGAAATAATTACTTTTAATAAAGTCGTTTTCAAATAGTTAACATTACATATAATTCTTTTTATAATAAATTCAATTAATTAAACAAAATTAATTTCCAAATTTTAGTTCAAATTCTCAAATTTTCATTCCTCTACGTTTCCAAATAATATAGGTAAATGAAGTGTGAATTAATCTTGATAGAAGTTTCAAAAAAAAATCTTGATAGAAGAATTTAAATATTAACTCTGAGGTATTAAATTAATAAAAATTAATCTATGCAAAATTAAATTGATAGCGAGTATAATGAAGTTGGAATAACTCATCAATTACATGACCTTAATTATGGTGGTGTATAAGATTTGGCTGTTAAAGCTCAATGTTTATTAATTGTGGATCATACTTGTCGTATCTTAATGGCTCTCAGTTCCAACTGTGCAGAAACATTAATTAGCATAAACACACAGATAGTTCCATTTCTTTATGTCAGCACAAGTGGTAGCCATATCCTTTTTTTATTGGGAACTTGTATTTGTGGCACTTGTCCTTGCTTAAGTCAAAGGATTAGGGAATAATATATTTCGGGAGTACTATAACTGATTTAGTAAGACCAATTCAATGAAATGGTTCTTAAACATGCCCTTTGTCGTCTGAAATAATATTCCTCCCTACAAAGTTCCACTAAACATAAACAAAAAATGTAACAATAACTTACTGCCAATTTGCTCTACATGGTTTAAAGAATGTGTATGTCAGAAACCGCTCGATAAAGATTAAGCATTTAAATTCTGATAGACTTAAGTTTTCTTACTGATATTGAGAGCTTCTTAGTGCTCTTAATACTTAATAGATATATATGCTTCATTACGAGAAATTTTTTAAAATAATATCTTTTAGAAGGCTATTATTTCTTTTTCTCAATCACACTTTTGGTCTAATTAGTTTAAACGATGTGCAATTTAATTTCTAAGATTAAGCAAATTTTATTTTGCTTTCAGGTTTACTTAAAACCTTTTTATAACATCAAATTTACTAAATTGTTTTAGTTTTTGCATATTTTCACTAATATTTTTTACTTCTAAACTTTTAAATTATTCGCAAACGAACTTGCCTATATGCTTGAAATAGAGAGAAAGAAAAGGAAGAATAAAAAAATTGAGATTTAAATTTTTCTCTTATTTAGTTGATGAAAAAAAAAAAAGAGTAAAAACATTTAATCCATCATATATTAGTTTGACTATGAATTTGAGAGCTATCTTAATGTGACAAGGAGTAAAAACATACAAGATTCTGTGGAGTGTCTATGAGCTAGCTAGGGACACATGCAAAGGGTTTGTGTTTGAGATTATCAAATCAAGGTTGACCCTTAGCTACGATATAAACTTTAATATATATATATATATATATATATATATATATATCATTTTTTTTCATGGACGACAGGAAGAAATGAACTCAACAATTTGAAATGCAGATGTGTACTCTATGAACTATTCTGATTTTGTTTTCTTCTGTTTATTTAAAGTATTCTATAAAATAATTTTAAATTATACAACCGTACGTAGCCAAAGAGATGATCAGAACGTATAACCAGACCTAGAGCTAGTCATTTTCTCTTCCCTTTTAGACTCCTAAGTTGCTTTCAATTATCTTTACAGGAACATGCACCCCTCTTGACCATAATATTCACTTCACCTCGCTTGCTATTTTCATTGCTTAATTCTTCAATTTTTTATAGAACCTTCATATACGTTTTGCTCTTAATCACTACCCTCAGCTTAAATATTCAGCAGTTTTTCCTTGCATGTGATCATGGAGAGATCTCACTCTCAGACTCAGTACAGGATGTATGTGAAGAGAGAACAAATCCTGAAGCCACAGCCCTCACACCTTGGAGATTACTCATCATGGGAAGAAAGGGCTTTTGCTGAAGACGCGGCAAGGATACTTGGTGGGAACATGTGGCCTCAAAGATCTTACTCTTGCACCTTTTGCACAAGAGACTTCAAATCTGCTCAAGCCCTTGGGGGTCACATGAATATCCACAGAAGGGACAGGGCTAGGCTCAAACAACAAAATCATCTTAGCCCTCATCACAAAAATCATCATTTCATCATCAAATCCTTATTAGGTAATAATAAACTTCATTTCTCATCTGCACCAGAAATCTCCACCCAGTTAGATTGTGGTCTTACTCATCATGCTTGTTATTCTTCTATATCATCCACACAAGATCAAAATTGTGGCCACCATAATTTTTCACCTTCTTCTTCTAATTCTTGTTCTTCTTCAATTATCTTGGGACACGTAGGGTCTCCTAATTCAGAACAAGAAGGGGTAGTCAAAGCAAGGGAGTACAAATTTAATGGCTTGGGTTGTAGTAATTATGTTGAAACAAGTTTGTCTGTTAGACTGACTTCAATGTTTGGCCAAAAATCATCATCACCAACAACCGTTCCTTGTGGGGATAGATCCAACAACAGTTGCAAGAGACTAAAGAGTAGCATTGTTTCTTCTCTGCCTCTCTTCCCCAAGCCATGTTCAAATGATAAAAGCTTGGCTTTTCAACCTGTGGAACATGGAACGGTGGAAGACTTGGATCTTGAACTCAGGCTAGGGAAACATAAGTAGTTAATAAATAATAGTAATTTATAGTACAAACTTTGTGAAGTTATATTTAAGTCTCTCATCAGTGTTGTTGCTGCTTTGTAATTCTCCTCTTGCCCCTTCTCTCTCTTTCTCTCGATCCTCCATTTTTTGGTTGATGGAAAAAACTAAAAAGGGAAGAGGACCTTCTCTTTGCTTAAAATTATAAGGTTTACTTTCTTCAAATGTTTGAATACTAATTCTATGATCTCATGTTGCATGTTGCTATCTTTGTTTTTCTTTTTTCCTTCATCAATATATGGTGTTTTGTATTGTTTGTTTGTTTGAGATCAGTATGCAGTTCAATGAAGTTCAATGAAGGTAAAATGACAAAAGAAGGCACATTGCTAAAGCAATTTAAAAAATATATTTAATCTCCATATTATTTTTCAATGGAAAATGAAATTTCTGATCTCTACGGTTTATGTGAAGGGAGATGAAAAACAAGATGAACAGTTATAATAACTTTTTAGATAGAATTATATTGGTTGTATAATATTTGTATTTAATTTCATAATAATCTCTTTTATTTTTCTAAATTTAAGTTAAATGTATCTTCAATATAAAACATTTTTAGACTATCAAGTATCGTCATCTAATAAAATATTATAATAAATGTCTAAAAATATATAATTAATACTACTAAAATTGTTACATTAACTTAAATATGAAAATTAAACTTTATTTTTTATTATATTAATTATCTCACACTTTTTATATTTTTTTTCTCCTTTTGCTGTCCATAAAATTGTACAGCTGTATTGTACAATTATATTTTTTCACAAATCAACTAATTAAGAATTAAAAAATAATACAAGTGGAATTTATTATTATATTTGTTTGTACGTCTCTGATCACTCATACAATAATAGTTTACACGAACAAGTTGGAGCATCCAGGAAATTAAACTGCAAGTCCGGACAAGAATCCGACAGGAGGAAAATTTAAGTGTAAGGAATTTAAGTGGTTATACGAAACTGACGATAACTCACAATTAGATTTAGAAGTCACTTCAGCTACATAAATTTCAGAAAATTAAGAATATCTTTAATAATAATTCTTGAAAATAATCTTAGCTTTAAGATATGATTTCTTAAAAATTTATAATTAGAGTTGGAAGTCAGATCTTCACTGAAGATTTGACTCTTCCAAAAAACTACCAACATATGATTCTTTCTTATAGTAATAAGTTGTAACCTTCATAAAACCTCTATAAAATAATCAATAACCTTCTTACACCATTTATCATTAATAAAAAGTTAGGAAGCGCTTTTCTTATAAATCTATTATCCTCAAAAAAGGGGATGGTTAGACTATATTTTGCACGTTCAAAACCTTACTTTGGATAATGTAAATTGAAATTGATCGACAGATAATACGTTTAGCAAATTCGAATTATAGTTTAAGTTTTTTTAACATGATTTTAGGTCTTAAATTATGGTCTGAATAGAAGTAAAAAAAATGTTACTCTTTCTTGAATCAAATCATGATTTGCCGACTATAATCCAAATATATTTGTATTCTTTAAAATGAGACGTGAAGTGTTGTAAAGCAACAATGTATTTATCACTAATTTAAATTGAATTGAATTAAATTGACAAGATATTTCAATTTAGATTAACATAAGTTTAATTTCCATAATTAGTTTAAAATATTTTTATACATACATTCAATAAAATTGACTTTATTATGTAATATTATTAGAGATGATATGGTACAAAAGAAGTCTAGTTTAATTAATTAAATAATATTTGTGAATTATCTGTAAATTCTCATATAGTTGAGTCTGATTCCTTCTTTTAAATAAAAAAAATAAAAGATAGTATGATAAAATGATTGAATCTTATGAAATATTTGGGTAAACTCACACTACATATAAATCAAATCCTGACGAATTGGCCTAGGGTGGACAAGTGGGTCATGTGATCTATGGTGGGTCATTTTTGTACATCCTTGGATTCATCTAGTCCACAGGTTAATTTGGTATACCTTTTACCTCTCACTTTATCTCTTCCCTTTTCCCTGATCGGTAACCAAGGGGCAAAAATCCCTAACAGTTAATTGAAATTAAAACACAACTTTCGTGAAAATAGAAATGCTTGACAAACCCACAACAAAAACAAAAAATGATTCCATTACATCATAATCTCTCCATAACCAACAATATAAAATATGTTCCTTCATTTCATTGTTTGATAAAATCCAAGATGGTCAAGTTTGTAGCTGTGGGCCAAAACATGTAAAGATCGGCGTAGTCGCTCATAGGGACATATCGATCCGGATTTTGTCACATAAGAATGAAAATAAATCTGAAAATTTATTTCCAAAGAGCTTAGCTTCGAAGCTTGTAGCAAAGACGACGAAACTTCGCAACTTTGCCCTCAAATTGAGTGGAACTCATAATTATAGACAATCTATTAATAGAAGCTTTGGTGGTAAATTTTAGATTCCACTTGAGAGATATTGTTGTGATATATTCAATATGAAAAATCACTATTTGGAAAGACCCAAACCATTTGGGAGTTATGTCATAATCGCTATTGACATGGGCTAGACCCACGAAAGTGCCCTTGATGGCAATGTAAGCTTTTCTCTAAAATTGAAGGGTATCCATTTTTTATCTATGCGATTTCTCTCTCTAATGTGTGGTGGGTGTTGATCAAGAGAGAAAAAGTGAGGAACTTTGATTGAAGAAATTGGTAAGACTTGACGCAAGGGAAGATCCATCAATTGCTCCATGTGAGTCCCGTTGTGGTTGTATACGAAACTAAATTAGATCTTGCGGCGGTGACGGCGGGAAGAGGAGGCATTGCGAAATCTGCGAAAGAAAGTTTCACGAGCGAGGCAGAGTTGCAAATGACAGAAGACACTTATATCACTACGGGCTAAATCATCGCTTTAATTGGACAACAATGGTGAATGACGACGGCGACGACACTTCCGAAACGAAGAGGAAAAAGGAAGAAGGGAGAAGCACAAAGAAGAAAAAATAAATAAGAAAAATCCTGTCCTAAGAGTGTACCAAATTAAAGTGGGAACTAGATAAATCCAACGGTATACAAAAAATGGTCCACCATAGATCACATGACCCACTTGATCCCCCTAGGCTTCATTTAAAATTCTTTGTAAATGTATCTTTATTTTGTTTTATTATATATACACTTTAACATATTTAAATCCAATCAAATTAAACACCTAAACATTGACATTGTTAATCCATGCATGATGTATTAGAATCTTAATTCTCCTCATGATCCCTACACTTTCCAAAATCCAAACCTTTTAGTTATTTTCCACGTTTTCTTGCTAACGCGTCCAAAAACTCAACTAACCACACGGAATCAAATTGAATATATATTATAGTACAAGAGATCGAATTAATGTAGTAAACATTATTGTAATCAACATGGCCTAGCTAGTTTAAAACATAGGGAGAGAGAAGAAGATCACATCATAGGCCTAGTTAACACGTCTTAATTTGTATTTTCTCATGGAACAATATATCCACATGTTGGCTGTAGATGTTACACTGAGGGAGCCCCCTCCTCCAATAGGAGCCTATAAGTGTCCACACATTTTCTTTTTGTTTGGAAGCCCAAGAGCGTTCTGCTTATAGTAACGCAAAAACAGTGTTAGCCACCTTGTTATGACACAGACAGTTCCTCCAGAATACACGACGATCACAGTCACAGTCTCTGAAAGGAAACTTGATCAAGTATATATCATGTTTGACTTCATGCTCTTTTCTGTTTACAACGTTAGAGAGAGGCATTGCTGTGTAGCTGCAGGGGAATTCACCTTCTTCTGCCTAGGTTCACATGCTGATTGGAAAATTGGTATTGTTATGGTGTTAATCACTGAAATGGGGAAAGCGTGATCGAGAGAGATTAGCTAGAGAGAAAGTGGATTTTCATAATGAATCAGAGCTGTTATATTTATGGGTGGTTACAGTATTTTTAGGGCCGCTATAAGTCTTTTGGCGAGAAAATTAGTTATGTCACATGTTCTCTCTTATTTGTATTATATGACCTACCTGTGCTAATGAATTTAGGAAGAACTAAATATACTCTCAAAATTAAATGGTTAAAAGATTATATAGGATATAGTTATATATTGATATTATAAATTATTTTATTTTTTTATAAATAATGAAATGTTGACACATGAATAAATAATATTCATTGATTAAATTTCGAAGTTCAGTGTAGTACTTCAGACACTTAAAGAGTCTAGAGAAGGTCTGACAATTGCAGCCACCTAGCACGTGTGTCTATGTATTAGGAGACTTTTGGCAGTGAAGAGGTTAGACGACTAACACAAACATAAACATATCGTCCTATAAGTAATCAATTCATTGGTTTTGGAAGAAACTTAATTTGACAAATGACACTTCAGTTTCACAAGCTTATTCTCCAACCTCTTAATTTTAAATTTATAAAACTAATTTTATAAAATGATTTTGGAGAATAATGATTTGTGATAGTAATAAAATTTATTATAAAACTTTTGATCCAAAACAAAGTTATTAAAAATCATTTTAACTCAAATATTTTTTTAATGTAACGCTATATATATATATATATATCTTAATATTTATTTAAAAGGATGTTGATTTGTATTTCAACGT
This sequence comes from Glycine tomentella, assembly GCA_007407185.1. Taxonomy (NCBI): domain Eukaryota; kingdom Viridiplantae; phylum Streptophyta; class Magnoliopsida; order Fabales; family Fabaceae; genus Glycine; species Glycine tomentella. The sequence goes on from PYAF01005727.1 coordinate 2,583,823, forward strand.
GTACAAGCTAAGTGTTAAGTGAAAATAATAATAATAATAATAATAATTTTGCACCAATAGCTCAAGTGGGGAGGTGGCTATGATACTTGTCTGCGTTGGTCTGCTTGGACAAGTTGTGCAACTTCTTTGGGTTGAAGACTTGAAGGCTTGAAGCTCTTCCACATTGAAGTTCAACTAGTTTTTTGGTGAAGATATTGGGCCAAGTGATTGAACATTGCATTCATGGGCTTATATGGTGTTTCTCCTAATCATGTGGGCCATTTGGAAAATAGCCTATTGACTATTGGGTAGAAATCATTATTTCTAATTGTAGAGGTATTGAGTCTATTGACTATTGAGTAGTTTCTTTTTCTTCCCCCCTGCTTTGGAGGATATCTTATCCACACTTCTAACAAAAATATTAATTTAGAATCATCTAAGCATTCCTTTGTCATTTCAGTAAAACAGCAGTAATGATTTTAAAATACAACAAAGAGACCACCAAGAGCATTTTTCTTACATCACCAAGACACTCACAGGACACAATATCACTCAAGTTTCCAGCGATTGACCATACATCACGTTATTTAATAATTTTGGTTTTAATTATTCACTAGAGCTGAAAGTAATGAGCTAAACTTTGATTAAACTATTATTTTTTCTGAAAACAGAATTACTGAAATAAAATCAAGTCCTGACAGTGTCAAATACCTTGCAATATCAAGTGTTGTGACATTTGTAGTTGGTTTAAAGGTTTCCTCTTTTTCCAAGAAATCACAAAGATCTCCTTTGCACAACGTTGAAAAAATATATTAGATTTAGAATGGAACATTTCCTATCACATTAATATTAAAGTTCCTAATCTAACTCATATCTAAAGCAGCAACAAAAGCATTTACAGCAGGTAAAGATTAAAGATCAAGGATATTATTAGTCTGTAATAAAAGAAACTATAATAATAGAAGTGAAGGAAAGGGAAGAAAATCCTAGTGTTTAAAAAAATCTGACCTATTGTATAACTATAAACCACACAATAGAAGCTTTCTAACTTGTTGATATTTTTTGTTATGAAATAAAAAAATACTAATCAATAAAAAATAGCTAAGAGGTAGAATGAGGCCATGTGAGCAACCAATTTGGTGAGAGGCTGACACGTGGACCGGCAAAATCTTGTTTGATTTGTAAACTTAGCTTTACAAACTGAGATCTCGTTAACTTTTTTCATGATTTTTCTTTGGCCAAAACCTCCAATATGCCAGCAAATAGTCATAGTCACAAGGCCACTTTATACAGTTAGTAATTACTGTAATGGTTGCACTTTTATTCTTCAATCTATCAACAATTATCTATAGTTTTTATATTTTTAAAATAAAATAAATTAAGTTTTCTTATAAATTAAATTTTATTTATATACTTAATATTTATACAAACTCTCTCTGAAATGTTGTTGGTTAAAAACGCTGCTTCTGCTTATGTATTTTTATAAATTGTAGTGTAGATTTTAAAGTTTCAACTCAAAGTTACTTTTTATCACATTTAATCAAATTGATTCTGAGACAAAACTATTTTTATTTAACTAATTATAATCAAACATTTATATTTTTATAAAATCAAGTTTTTATTTTTTTTTGGTTAAATTTTATATAATCGATTTTAATGACACTCAAAATCAGTTCTCTTAATTTTCATTATGAAACGAAAAACACTCAAATCAAATTTGGTGTCTCCTTTCTTCTGTCATATTTCCTACTTTCAAAATTAAACAACAACAAATCAATACAAGAAACTAAATAAACAAAGAAAAATATTCTTATTCAAAAGAGAGACATTGTTTATTAATACAGAAAAAAAAAATTAAAAAGAACAATTTATTGGAATTTCTGCATAATATTCGGGTTATTATATTATCCCACCGTATAACAGGCGTTATAGCCGTGACATTTGTATACTGTTCAACTCTTATTTATGCGTGTATATTGGCCTTCTGGTGGCAACATGGTAGGGATACATCATACGTTAGGCTTCATTGGAAATTGCAGAGCCAAGTGCCTCTCAGTGTTTTAATTTGCCATAAACAACACGATACTAAACTTTATGGCATTAAAGAATAAGAATGCCAATGTCATAAAAGAATACGAATGATACTAGAGTACAAAAATTGAGAAGGCTGGCAAGTTATACTATTAATTTGTAAATATAAACAAAGGATAGTATCATAATTTAAGAATCCAATAAAATTTCTGAATATTGAAAGTTTTAAAGAAGAAAATTTAAAATAAATGACTATGGATAATTTTGAACTTATCTATGATGGCCGGTTACCAAAAAATTTACATAACAGGGAAAAAAAAAATTCGCGACACGTATAAAAACTAGTATATTGTATGGTTAACCTAAAAATAATTTATCACATCTGCAAATTTTTTCTAACAAGTTTTATTAACAGTTTTAGTAGTATAAGTTGTCGTATAATTGTTTGCTAGTCCAGATGTCTTTAATTCAGTTCCTCGACGTATTCAGTAAATTTTTATGGTTGAAATAATGAGATATTTTCCTTCAAAAAAAAATCTTGTATACTAAAACCTTATTAATTATTAGTATTAATTACTCTCTTTATCCCATAGTCTTTGTCGTCCTAGATTTTTTTTTACACAAAATAATAAATAAATAGATAAAAGAGAGTGATATATAAATTTACAAAACTAAAATTATTATCATTAATTTATTTTAAAATTATGTTGCCTATCATTAATATTGTAAGGAATATAATAGTAATTAAGTGAAGAAATAATTAATGTTATATTAAAAATTAAAATGAAAAATATTTTGAGATTTTTTTTTCGTATTCAAAAATTATTATAGGACATAGACAATATTAAATAAGAGTTTAGTAACTTTAGTTAAGTTGTTTATTCAAATGCATCATTCGTCTTTTTAGGTGAATAGATGTGTAAAGTAAAAAATAAGCGTAGAATTAACATTTATCTAAATGGTTTAATTGCACATTATATCTTATTATTT
>PYAF01005727.1:2595610-2613231 GCA_007407185.1 Glycine tomentella
AATTAACTTGCATTTTAGTTTTTATGATTATACTTTTTGAGATAATTTATTTTTTCGAATGTAACATTTATTTTGACATGAGAAAAATATTAATTAAAAATATTTTTTTATCTTTGATTTATTAAGAAAAAAAGATCCTCACTAATTCAAAGTTCGACAAGTAAAGTTTAAAAAAAATTATTTCCTTCAAGAATTAAATTAAAGTAATACTCAAACAATTTAATTTTAACTTTAACATATTAATCACTTATCTTTAATCACTTGATTTTTGGAAAACTTATTTGAATTTAGCATTTCTATTCATATATTTTTTACTTAACATTTCTATTCATACATTCAAATAACAATAATTCATTTGTTTTTGAATAATAGGCGTTGTATTATTGAAGACGAAGCTGTCGTGGATGGATAAATGTTACAACCCAATAATTAATACCTACAACTTTTTTTTTGGTACATGACTATGAGTCAAGCAAACAAACAAATAATGGAAGGAAATAAAATTGAAATGTCAATTGAAAAAGCAAATTTATGGAACCTTAATGATTATACTATTTCTACTCAGCAATTGGTTGGGGAAAAAAAAATTAAAATATAGCAATTTTAATAAAAAATTATGAAAATATTGTAGCTTCCAAACTATTTATAATTGTATAACAATCAATCACACTCTCCTCAGACGTGTGTTCAATCATGTCCTCCCCAGGCGTGACTAGTATTCAATCACGTTCTCCACAATCGTGACTCACCAGGTGGTGACACATGTCATTTCGCAGAGCGACGTATATAAATTTCAGAAGATCATAACTTTTGACTGGAATGTCCGATTGAGGCAAAACTGGTGGTCACACGCTCAAAATTGAGAGGAGAAGCTCTAAGCAAGTCCCTTTGGTCAATTTTTTTTTCCAAAAGATGTCTCTAAGTACCTCAAAATTACGATTTAATCTTCGAACCTTCAAAACATTTCTTGGTTTCTAATTTTTTATTTATTCAACTAGTGAATTGCATGCTATTTTTAATTTTTCTAATTACTTCTCTTAATTTCGAATTCATTATGTTTAGCTAGCCTTTCTCTCTCTCACTCTTTTTTCGTGATGTGTGTGGAAACTGCTTATTGATGATTAATTTCATGCTTTGCAGAACTAGGATAAATAAGGGTTACGCTTTTGTGAACTTCATTAAGCCCCAGGCAGCTTGGAAGTTTCTTAACACAGCCTCCAATTTGAAATGGGAGTTGTTCTAGTCTAACAAGATACGTGATGTGGTTTCTGCACGTTTGCAAGTATGGTCACTTAGATAATGATTAGACTTAATCATCAATGTTTCTATTAAACCATTATTTCATGTTATTGTTAGGTTAAATTGTTATATTTTTTCTATTAAACCCAATGATTATGACAATGTTTTTTTTGGGTAAAAAAACCCTTATATTTTTTAAGAAAAATCATGAATTAATTGCGGAGTTAGAGTATCTTTTGCGTAAAGGCCTAAATAACAAATTTCATTTTAAATGAAAATGAGTGTCAAGTTAATTTAACACAATGATACTTCTTATAATGGACGAGACTGTAAAAAAAATGATTTCAAGTACAAGGATTAAATTTATAATCAGTTAGTGTTATTGTTGTTTTTTTAATTAATTGCGGCTTTTGACTGGAATGTCCGATTGAGTAAAATTAAGAGAAGTAGTTAGAAAAATAAAAAATAGCATGCAATTCACTAATTGAATAAATAAAAAATTAGACACCAAGAAATTTTTGAAGGTTCGAAGATTAAATCATAATTTTTAGGTACTTAGAGACATCTTTTGGAAAAAAATCTTGCTTGGAGCTTCTCCTCTCAATTTCGAGCGCGTGGCCACCAGTTTCTCCTCAATTGGACATTCCAGTCAAAAGTTATGATCTTTCGAAGTTTATATACGTCGCTCCACAAAATAACACGTGTCTCAAAATGATACGTATCACCACATGGTGAGTCACGCCTGGAGAGAACATGATTGAACACCAGTCAAGCCTGAAGAGGACGTGATTGAACACGTTTGGGGAGGGCATCATTGATTGTTATACAATTGTAAATATATAGTTTGGAAACTACAATATTTTCATAATTTTTTTATTACAATTGCTATTTTTTTTTTCCCAATTGGTTGAAGGTTAACTTTTTAGTTTTCTTAGGCACTTTTTGAAAAAACGTTAAAATGTTACTTACGAATAAATCCTAAAACAAAATACCACGTAATTTGGTTTAAAGAATTAACAGAAAATAAATAAATAAATAAATAAATAAATATTGAAATAAATAGCCAAATAAACAACATATATATATAATGTGATAAATTATTTTTAATTCTTAAATTTTATAATTTAATGTCAAATTAGATCTAATAAAATAAAATTTATTATAAATTAATTCTTAAATAATTTAATTCAATAATAAATATTATAAATTTAATTATATGATTAATTTTATTATTTATCCAATATATATTATATTGGATTCGGTTCCTTTTTTGTAGCACCAATAATAAATAAACATGTGGGATCCATTCTCGAACTTAACCAAAGGTAGACACGTAGCATTCATCTCCTTTTTTTTTAGTGTCACCATCACTTAGCTGGACTAGATTTGCTCGGATTTGATATGCTATCGGTCGTGGACTAGTTCCATCTGGGAATCTGTTTTGTTTTCTGTTTTAATCTCTCTTTTTTTATTATTATTATTTCTAGTAGAAAACCTGAATTTGACCTTAAAAAAATACACAACAAGTCAACAACTAATGTTTTCTTAAGCGCTATTAGCTTACCTAGTTTGGAAATTAGGTTTTGTTTCTCAAGCTTTCTTGATACAAGCAAAGGACAAGGGATGCATCACGCCTGGAATGACATCCTCAAATGGTGCCTGTGAGACTCAACCACTACCTTTGAAATTTTAATTTTTTTTTATTATTATTTTTATTTTTATATATTTATTATATTAGATATGAGGCAAAATAACGTTTGGGGCACCATGAGAGGCGAGCACATAACAAAATCAAACATGATTTGATAAGTAGATTGCCACCTAAAATGTTCTCAATTCTCATCAGAGATATTTTTAAAGCCATGATTTCATTAGTCAATCCCCACTTTCATGGTTCAGCAATTCAACCAATCAAACTTTTGGACGTGCAGTTCATAATTTATCTCATTGGTCCACTCTGCTTTCTAGACATGACAAGGCACAATTACGAGAACGTGACTTCTGTTATCTCAAGCATGTTCCGAATTATTTATCTAATGTAGCAATGAAAGAAATCGTTTTTATTTTTCTCATTAGAGATGATCTATCGAGCAAGACTGAGAAACTTAAATTCAAGCACTGTATCTTATATAAACACCATATCTTAGAAGATCTACCAAAAATCATTAAGAATCACGCATAAGTTTCTACAGCTGGATCTGCTCTTAGATCTTCTTAAATATGCAGACATATACAGTTATTTTTTAAATAAATAATAGGATATAGTTTTGTGGGAATTCTGTTTAAACCAAAATGGAGCTACTAGCAGAGCTGCAACTTTGAATGATGAACGATGATTTTTCCCCTAAAATCTCGATTAATTACGGACGAGGCTCAGGAGCTAATTTGGATTGAGGCTGCATTCTTTGAAATGTTGACTTTAGTCGATTAATATCCTAAATAGTGTGTAATTTCTCTTTAAGGACAATGGGCCATAAATATAGAAAACCAGCCCAAATTTACTCTTACAAATTAATATAAGTACTACTAATGAAAATGTTACAAGTAGGCATTTATTATCTTTAATCTTAGTTTGAGACTTTTGGTGACCCTAGCATCAAAATATCTTTGTAGCTGTTTCACCCTTTTTTCTTGAGTTCTACAATTGTACAAGAACATAAACTCTTATTGAAGAGATCAGACAAATTAGACAAGTCCACTATACTTCGGTCAAGTATCAGTATGAACATATTAGCAATCTAGTTCAATCTACTATCTCATCCATTTCAGATCAAAACTTATATTATACTATTTTTTTTATCAGAATATAGTCGTTTTTTTGGGGTCTTGACTTAGAACTTGATTTAATCAACATTTATATCATTTTTCTTTTTTTCCTGGTTTACGAAGTAATTTTAGTTTCATATCACCTATAATGATGATTTGGTATGAACGAAACATTGTGAGGATAAGGTTGAAACAAGAAGCTTAAGGTAAGCTAAGGAAATGAATAAACCACATTCCTATTAATTCCTCGTTTGGCACTTTGGCATACATAGAATCGGATAAGATATTAGCCACAATAATATTAATATTATCCTATGCAAACCTTGGCACATAATCAAATACAAAGAGTGTCCGAATCAACTGGCCAAAATGGGTTGACAATGTTTAATTTTTAGAAGGAAATTCACACGAGTTAGGTATTGTTTGAGAAGTGGAAAAGAAAAATAAAACATAAAAGAAGAAGCATCCGTATGTTCTAATTCAAGGAGAAGTGCACATGCTTCTCTAACACTGATCTAAAAGAGTCGCTGAAAAAAGAACAGAAACAAAAGAAGAGAGAAGACAGAACCAATAAGACTCATCCGTTTAGATTAACTTTTAACTTATGGATTTTTTTTTTTTTAATTATAAGACTCTACAGTTAAAACTTCTTTTAAGACAAGGGTATCTATTAAGCTTTATTAAGTTTATGAGTATTAATTCGTAAAGTTAAATGAAAAAGGTTTTAATTGAAAAGGTTCAAGTGTACAAGTTAATTTAATTCATTTGTTTTATTTTATTATAAGATTTTATTAAAAAAATATTCAAAGTTTCAAACAGACTATTTGTTTTTATTCCAGAAGTATGTTGCCACATATATATTTAAAGTTTCCACGACTTTGATGATGAAATTGACCGTGAATTTTCCACTTTTTGATGATTGCCTAAATATACTATCCATAAGGAATAATGTTGTAGTAAGCAATAATGCAGAGGGGAATAATAGTTGAAAAACCATTCATCCAAATTTAATAAACAATATTACACCACAAAAAAAATAAAAATTAATAAACAAGAAAGCTTTTGACGAAGTTTGTTTTTACTTTTTACTTGGGAGCATCAGATTCGTATAGTTCATGTCAAAGACAACTCTATCCGACCCCCTTGCTGTTGCTTAATCATTGGCAAGTTTTTTCTGCTCCAATGCTACTTCCTACGACTAAAATTTAGGCTTAAATGTTTTTTTTTCTCATTTTTTTGTCCTTGTAATTTTTTAAAATAAAAAATATGAATTTATGTAAGTTTTAAACTTTTCATTTTTAGTCTATGCCATCAACTTCCATTATAAAAATATCAATTTGCTGATGTCATAAAAAAGATATTTAAACATAAAAATCTATTACTATTGTGCTGCCAATGCTATGACCTCAGCATCACTACAAAATGAACAGTGTAAAAGTTGGTGGGCCAGAAATTCAGGTTTGAGATCCATTTTGCAAATTTAGAATAAGTAAGCAAATAGCCGGGCCAGAACTTAGCTAATATTTTTGGGCTAAGACAAAGATTATGCCAAAGTAAAATTCCAGTTTTTACCATGCAAAAACAATTTACGTCACTTTTGCCTCTTATCATCAATGGAAAAAAATGATTATATAAGTAAGTTCAAATAACAAATCGACCGTATATAAATCTTAAAAGGTGAAGCCACACCAATTTGTTAAACAAATATAAAAGTTTATGCATGGCAATGGGTCAATAGAGTAAAAAAAAAAATGTGAATGATCTTTCAAGTTTCAACTATATTCTGCAAGTCCAACAAGCTAGTTTTGTTTTGATACAAACTCAATGTGCTTATTATTACTTGTTTATACAAAATGTTCTATTTTTTTTTCTTTATTAGAAACAAGACAAGAGTGTTTATTAAATATTATTGTCAATCATCAGTTGATTGAGTATGATTTTTGAGTATTGTAAATCTGTTAATACTGTGTTTAATTTCTATGGATTAAAAAAATCATAAATGATAAAATATTTAAGATATATTGGACCAATTGTATCAAAAGAGACTCTAGTTTTCTTGGTTAAAAAGCAGAGACTCTGGGATTGAGTAGGGTTATTTTTTTCTCTCAAGAAAATGATAGGAAGGGGATGACAATATTTAATTTTGACGCCCTTAACGTTAATAATTTTTCAGTTATTTATCTTGAAGTCGTGATGCACAATTTTTTTACGGTGAAACTGTCGTGTGTGTCAAAGTCTATAAATTAATTATGTATACCATAGCATAGCGACATTGCAATAAACCCCGTATAGCATTTCAATTCGTTCTAATATATAAACAAGTATTGAAGCCGATTAAGTACAGATCAAATTATATAGTCAAAATCTACATCAAAGATTTTTGTATAACCAATTCTTGGAAGAGAAAACTTTGTATATTTCCATAAGTCAAACGTTACAATTACAAAAGAATGTCTCTCAATCCACTGGCAGAAATGGAGAAAAGGGGTGACAATGTTTAATTTAATGCACAAAATTAATAAGAGTCTGGTGTTTTGAGAAGGAGCGACAATATATATATATATATATATACACACACACACATACATGATACATATATAAATGAAGCAACAGCATCCGTATGTTCTAATTCGAGTGGAAGTGCACACGAATGATGAGATTGATTGACCACATATCTAAAACTAAGAGAAGGCAAAAACATTAGATACGATTTTATTCCTAAAGCAAGTTACCACATATCTAAAACTTGCTTGGCTTTCATGATGAGATTGACCATGATTATTCCACTTTTGGTGATTTCCTAAATATAATTTCCATAAAGAATAATGTTGTAAGCAATGACGAAGTGGGAGAATAATATTAGTTGAAAAACCATTCGTCCAAAATTAGACATTAATAAATAACAAAGCATTTCATGAACTTTGCTTTTACGTAGGACTTGGAGCATCGGATACGGGAAGTTTGTCAAAGACAAAGTGGAGACGACTCTATCTCGCTGTTGTTGTTGTTGTTTTTTTTTTTTTTTTTTTGAGGATGCTGTTGTTGTTGATTAATCATTGGTAATTTTTTTCTTTTCTGATCCAATAGTATAATTAACATAATTGGAATCTATTACCATATTGCTGTTAATGCATGACCTTGGCTTAACTCCAAAATCAACAGTGAAAGAAGATTGGCGATTTGGTCGGCCAGAACATTCAACTAAGATCTTTGGGCCTAAAATAAGCCCCTAAGAAAATGGAATTACTATTTACAACCCTATTTTACTGTTACACTATCTTTCTGCTTTTCGTAATTTCTCTCTCTGAAGATACCCTTTGGAAAGTCAGTTGTCATCAACTTTTATTATTTGGCTATGGAATGGTGGAAAGGTTGGTTGTGATCTCAGAATTTCAGTACTCAAAAAAAAAAATTCATCTCTCATCGTTCTGCACAATATAACTAACTGTGATGCTTTTATAATCTGAAATTGCCTCTGCATTTATTATCTGCTTACAAGTAGATATGTAGATTTTAATAGCAATCTTGTTGATCCAGTTACATTTTGTATTTTGACTGACTTTGGTACCTTGTCAGTTGTAACCACAAGACTATTACTTGGATTAAGAAAGAAGTTGAGATGTTCAAACTATGATTACAGTTGGTCTTTTGATTCTTTTTTTGGAGTTATGCATTGAGAATCACCACTTGCAGTTCATAAAACTAGTGATTAATTAGGCTAGAGCACAACTAGTAGGATGAAAATGATTGTATTAATATTTAACATAGAAAACAAACTATTCAAATGGTCAGTTACAGATATCGATGCTTAACTTAGCACTGTCCAAGTTCACATAAATCATCTTCCTGCTATTATATTCTATTGCTGGAATTTATATGGTAGCTCAAAATGCTCCGTGCATAGCTAAGATGTTATAACATTTAAACAGAAACGTTTGAGGAAAACTGAATGAAAGGAGTAAATGAGAAAGATCTTTAAAAGAAAATTTGAAAATGCTTCAAGAAAGTCACATGGCATTTCGTTTGGATCAGATAAAATTGCTAAGCGACTCAGTTAAGTAAGGGCCAAATTAGCCTTCAAGTCACAACTTGGGAATGTTGGTGCCCATCTAACCGTGCCAGTCGGAAGTGTTTTCTGCACTTTCATTGTACTTATGCATTGAAAATAGAGGTTAATCTAAACACAAGTATAAATAAGTAGAAATAGTTTTTCAAGTAATCCAAAATTGATGTTGTATACGGTTATATGTATACTTCATTCTTTTCAGCAACTAGGTAAGCATAAAGAAAAGTCGCTGCAAATATTTTAGTCTACTCTATTTTCTCAACTTTAACAACATGATGGGAATTGAATAATGCTGAACCATCTAAAGACTTGTCAAAATCACCCATACACAAGTACACAACACTATGGCCTCAACGGAAAAGGAAGATGTCTCAAACTCATGCACCAATTTCACCATCCAAAATTGCATGCCTAGTTAAAACAATCTCTTTAACAAGATTTCTGTAAGTGAATGGTCTAACAACCGCTCGCAAAAATAGCTCTGGAGGAATTTTGCTCTTCTTAATCCTTTTTCTCCATGGACCAACCCCAATATACTTCCACTCTTCTTGACTGACCTTTGCTCGCTTGCCTCTCAAGTCAGTTTCATCTCCATCTACTGAGTGCGCTGTTTCTTCCTCTTCTTTTTTCATCATAAATTGCTTCTTACTCAACTTCTTATTGAACTCAAGAGTCTTCTTTGCCAGATTTTCCATTGCTTCTCCACTACTCAATGCCTTTTGAAACTCCTCGTTCCAGTTAAAGTCCTTCTCATCCTCGTCTGAAAGTGTATCCTCTTCCATGGCATGAAATTTTCCGTCTTCGCTTTCTTCCATGTCCATGACTGCATCTTGGTCTTCATCGCCAACATCATCAATCAAATCCTCTTCATCGTCATCCTCATCAGTAATGTTAGCATCATCATCACTACCTTCATCCTCAATCCAATCTAGAATCTCAGTTTCATCGGGATCATCAAAAGTAGCATCATCTTCTTCATCAGGAGCATCACAACCCAGCTCCATCTCTTCCAACTTAGCCTTCCACTCTTTAGTATATGGATGTAACAATTCCACTGGATGATTTTTCAACAGAAACTCCAAACATTTTGACTTTTTCTCATCACTCAATTTCTGATATGCATTCACCACATCATCGACAAATGCCTTTTGATTTACCTTCACAATCTTACACAATCCACCGAAATAAGTACACAACTCAACACTACCATCATCATTCTCAAACTCAAAAAGAAAATCCTGTTCTGTTTTAGGATTAAGAAATGGAATTATTGGCTTGAAAAAGTCATCCTGTGGCTCAAATCTACACTGGAAGACTGGCTTCTTCACATATACAATATCAGGTCTCATCCATGCAGCACATTGCCCTATCGATGACCTAGCCTTGTTCCCAAGTCTACCCATCAGATTCCACTTATCTAATCTCTGCTTACCAGCTTCAAGTACTACTTCGCTAACTAACGTCCATTGCTGCCAAGGAAGCTCTGAAATTTTCCATCTTGGGTGCCTTACAAATACCCAAAAATACTTTAGTTTACTTTGATCCAGCTGCTTCAATTTTTCTCCATACTCTTCAGCCATTTCACCTTGTTCAATCTGCTCCCACTCCTCATGGTCCTTCACTTCACTGATTATTGTCACACACTCATCGGAGAACCGACCCCGAACTGGCTCGCCAACAACAACTCCACGCCAAGAGTAGGGTCCATATTGACCATACTTGTACCAATCATACGAATGACGTAAATTTGGGTCATCCTTCTCCATGAAGCGGACCATTCGATCATAGCCGAGGCCAATTTGTTGGAGTTCATCCTCAGTGAAGTTATCGGGATAGTTTCCACCTCCCTTCGGGTTTTTCAGCCGGTAGAATAGGGATTCAGCATACTTCTTGCTTCTTGCCCTGGCATTGCGCTTCAACCGTCTCCGGAACTCGGCATTGCCTTCAATTCGACCGCCAGATGAGCCATCACCACCGGACTTCTTGCTACGACCAGCGTAAGACCTGAGGTCCCTTGTGCACCGTGAATTCCGCCCCAAAATTGAGAATTCACTAATTGGTTTATGGCTTTGGGAGAATGAAACAACTGCAAAGCGTTTCTGTGATCGGAATTTTAGGTTTGGGGTTTTTTGAAAAGGTTTAAGGGGACAAAATTGAAGGTAAGTTGAAGATGGATTGAGTGTTGTCGGCAAGAATTCACTTCTAAAATGCATGAGGTCCATCTCAAAAAGCATTCACTACCATCAACTAAACACCTAAACAATATCAACACACAAATTCAGTGTTTCAAGCTTGAAAAACTAAAATCATTACTCCTGGGTTGGCACATAAAATATGAAAAGTTTGCAAATTTAATCAACAAACTTAAATTAAGAAGAAGAAGACGAAGAAGAAGAAGAAGAAGAAGAAGGAAGAAGAAATGTAATCAGAAAAAGGATCGTCTCCCCCAGCCGTTCACTTCTACTGCTATATGTAAACAAAATGGATAAAACTCAGAAAATTCAACCCGTACCGTACTACACAGTGAAATTAAGTATAAAGAGATAATTTTTGTTTTGCAAAAACAAAAATGAAAAGTGGGTGTTAGCGGTGTAGAAGAAGTAGTTCAGAGAGTGTAGCATAATATATAAGATTGAACTCACTGAGCGAGACAAAGATAGTGAAAAACGAAGAAGGCGGCGTCGAAGTGTTTTGTTGCTACTAAACTAGAATGCTGAATAGGGCATCCGAACATGTAAGATTTTAAAAGATAAATAATAATAATTGCAAAAAATGATTTTTTTTATTTATTTATCAATAATAACATAATTTATTTTAAAGAATTTTTGTAATTAACATAAATAATTTATTATCTAAAAAATATTATAATCAAAACAAACTTATACTAAATAAGTTGTAGTTCTGCCACAACAGTTTGATTTTGATATTCCAATCTTAAATAAATGCCTTTTATTCTTTTATTAAGTAAATAATCAAAATTCACAAATTATTCTAAAATAATACAGATGAGATTGTATTATACAAACACATGATTATTTTAAACTAACGATGTGATAAATAAATATGATAAATATTTTTTAATTCATATCAAATTCAAAACATATCAATAATATTATCGAATTGTTGTGTGTGATGTACTTAAAATTGAATAGAATTAAAGTATATATTGTTCTTATCTTATAAATACATCTTCTGTTATTCTAACATCTTGGTCATCAAAATAGTCTTATAGTATGAGTAATTATTAGGTGATTTCAAATCATTTATTCATAACTTCAACTAATGTTTAGCCCCTTTCAAAAAAATAAAAAACTAATGTTTGTCCAAAACACTTTTGTCTATAATTTATTAAATACAATAATGACACTTAATTAGGTGCATATAAATAATAACATAAATCTGATCCAAAATCACTTGATAATTTCTTCTTATTGTATTAAGCCTTTTCATGTACCTTTAATTTTTTCTTTATTATATAAGTCATGATTGTAGAATATTCATAAGTTGATAATTAATCTTCATAAAAAATATAATTGATCATTTTTAATAAAATATTTCTTTTTAATTATATTTTTTTTTCCATTCACAAGATTTAGCCAATTTAAATGCAAAAATGTTTATATCACTGAACTATATTTTTCTTTTAATTCTATTTAAATTTATTAAATTATACCTCTATCATGATTTTAAATATTTCTAGTATACTCCTTTTTTTACTTTCTACTATACTCCTTACTTAAAAAACTTAAAGCAACCCGCCCACTGTTGGTAATAAATGAAAATCGTGAAGCCTTGCCATATTTACTCTCTAAATAGCGTTTTTTTTCATCAAAAAGGAATAAATGTTCATCTTTTTGGTGTTACATTGGGATATTTTAAAAAATAAAATAAAATCTTTTTCAGAAGATTTTAAATTAGGCCTTAAAATTCTTTTTTGGAACATAAAATAAAATCTTTTGTTGTCTAGAAAAAGAAAAACATATCATGTTGCTGCATCACTTGCATGTCTGAGTTTAGCCAACCCCACTCGCTTTAACGTCTGGAAGCATCGGAACTAGTACTAACAGAAAATCCAACATGTACGTAGTATGCAATTCGATGAGGATGTGAGTAATGCATGAAAAAAATTACCATTGGTTACAACAAACTAGTAAATAAGAACCCATGGATTTATGATTATCCACGCTTATTTTCATAGCAAGTTTCCATAAAGTGTGATATTTACACTTGCAGACATAAACAAGGAAGTGTGATATTTACACTTGCATCGTCCTCCTATTCTTCTCTTCTAAAATGAGTGTGACCCTATTCTGTTGATTTCACCATTGCAGAGATCAAAAACAAGAAAGTGAGCGAGTTTGCATTAACGAAGGCGCTTATCACAAACCAAGACCCTATAACTTGCATGAGGACCCTCAGCTGTATCTCGCAGTGACACTCGCCAGCCCATAGCCTTGCCAATCTCCATAAGCTCATCCATGATAGCCAGAGTATCACGGATGTATGCCCGTCCACCAGGCCATAGTATCCGATCCATCTCAAGCATAATTGATGACAAATTGCATCTGACAAGAAAAAAAAATGCAACAATAGTAAAGAATCGCCGCAAATGCACCAACAAGTTACAACACACAAAACCAAACATACAGTAAACTTGAACAAGTTAGTTATTTGCAATAAGCATTGATGGAGTCATAATACATGCTCTAAATGAACAATGAAGTATGAAAATACAAATATAACTTATTTCTAGATGGACAAATTTTAGATGTATATTACTAAGGCATATGCAAGAGTAAGGTTACGTATAATTTTCCTCCCTTTTATCTACACATAGCATGGAGCCTCCAGACAATGGGGTATGTAGTTTTTTATTTTTATTACTAAAAGGCATAACTGCATAAGTGTCTGAATTAAATGGCATCAGTATCTGCTTAGTAGATTACTATGGCAAGGAAGGATGAGTAACAGATCGGATATTCAATCCATTTTACTCTGCTTAAGATAAATAATATGTAGAGGTACGCTTCCTAATCCTATGGACAACAGATCAAAAACATAAATGAACGAACAGAAAAATAGGTAAAAATCTGTCGAGCCATCTCATAGGTCAACCAAACATATTTTCAATACACTACTCATTTTTCATTTTTATCAATGCAAACACAATTATCCAGAAAAAGTTAGAAGAGTGACAAGTGGAGAAAATGTACCTTTTCTTCTCAACAGAAAGCAGGTTTGCAGCATGCAGTAAATCATAGGTTCTCGGGTAGGTGTCAAATGGTTCACACCTGAATTAGAAATCATAGAGAAAGATTACAACATTCTGACACGTTCACAAAATATTGGTACAGGTCATTTGGTATGTGTTTAATAAAATAAGTTCAATAAAATACCAGTCATGCATAACTCCAATCAGCCCACGGTCATATATGACAGGCAAGGTATTTGGACCACTAACAGGAACAACATTCATAACCCAACTGTCCATACTCTGCTCAATCAATGCAGCTGCAAATCTGCAAAGCACTCAAATATATAGAAAAAACTAATCAGAAAATCCCAAATTCATATTATAACAAGAAAGGAAATAGGATAAAGACAATACCCTCCAAAACCAGCTCTCATGTCCATAACATTTCTTAATCTCATCTTCTTCCAGCGTAAAACACGTACATAGCCTTCTATTATCTCACCCCAATATTTTGATTCTGCCCTAAAAAGATCATTTCTGGATATGAAAGCATCAAATTTTATGCTTTGAAGCCTATCAGGTGGTGTTTGCAAGCGTACAGGCCATCGAGCAACATTTGCTCCATATCCATTCTCAGGCAATTGAGAGATGCATGATTTTATATTAACATACCTAAATCAATCAAGCAAATAATGAAATCACCAATATTTGGGCTTGTAATTTTTTGATAAAATAAAACACTGATGCATGATAAGCTATCATGATTCATGAAGCTTGACCGAAATTGTTCAATTATTAAAAATGATATAACTTATCATTAGGTTTTATTTTTCAATGGTGGGCAAAATGTTAAGGGCCCCTAATTTCAGTGCATGCTTTGGTAATTCACCTAAAAGGTAAACATTTTAAGGAAAATATTATTGCAAATAAAAAAAAAAATATTCATATAAAGGCCTCAGTGAATTGTTGATCATGAACTTCTAGCTAGTGCTAAGTATTCTCTATATTTAGTTTACCATCAAAACAAGATTTCAATTTATTTGACAAGCTCTACCGCATAAGATGATGATAGTATGGAAATTTACATATGATCAATCTGCCATGGCATTAATCATATAATCATCTGTAAATCAGGAAGGTGAGAACACAATACCAAACATTGTCGAGGTCATCACTTGGATCACACAGTGGTGGTTGAGTTCCTGCCTCACGGTTTAGATAGCAGCTATTGTCAGAAGGTTTCTGCCATATTGCGACATACCCATCTTTTTTCAATAACTTCCAGCATAGACGAGTAGTAAGATTAAGCATCTCTGAAGATAACAAACAATTTGAAGGGTACAACATGTCAGAAAATGTTAACATTAATACCAAGGTGAAAAACTAAGCAATCCTATTAACTATAGCTGAAAAGCTTAAATGAATTTAATTTATGAATGCAAATCAAGTTGAATGATACCTTTCCATTGTTCTTCTAAAGCTTCCTCATGTTTATAAACCGGTTGGGCTGCCCAAACAAAGTACCCTCCTGCCCTCAGCATCCTATTAACTTCAAGCAGCAAAATACCATCTGCACCACAAGTAAAAAACATACATAATAAGTAGCTATTATTTTTCTCAGTAGGGAGAAAACTTATAACTAAATTCAACATGCACTCCCACTGGTCAATTAGCTGCTAGAGATCATACCATCTCGAGTCCAACTAATTCTACAGTGTGAACAATGTATCAAGTCAAAAGCTTGACTTGGATATAATAAACGCCTAGTTGAAAATGCAGCCACCATTGCCGGCACACCACGCTCAAGAGCAAACTGGATCTGATTCTCATGAACATCCTTGGGAGCAACAGACATGGTTATGACATTTCGCGACAACAAGTACGCGCCAAAACTAGCTACACCACAGCCAACGTCAAGAGAAACTCTTATATTTTGCCCAAACTTAATATCAGGAACCATCTACAAAACCATGACATAAAAACATCAGAATCATCAAAGAAGAATCACCTACTATTTCCTTAAAAGCAAAACCAAAGCATATAATATATACCAACCTCAGAAATATGGTCCAAGTATTGATCTGCTCCATGTATAAATTGCGTACCACCCCCAGGAAACCTAAACTTATCCTTGTCTCTGGTAATCCAGTTTTGACCCCCTTTATCTTCAACAAGACGAGTGTGAGGAACATTATTGTACCAAACCTACAGGAGCAAAACATAGCATTACATTAAGAAACCAATGTACTAGCATCCCCACCCCACCAAAACAGAAAATCGAGTAAATTCTAAAATTTAGTCATAAAAATGTTACTTATTTAAGTGCATGCCTAAGAAGCACTTTTTTTTTTTTTTTTTTTTTTATAGAAAATAATCCTTTTTCTTTTTTCAAAAACTTTCTCAAAAACTCGAATATAAAATAAGAGTTTAATTTATATAGTGCCAATAAAAAATATTTGTATGGAGAGTGCCCTTGATACATTAGTCAAGGAACTAAAAAAGAAAGTGTTAATTGTGAAGATCATAGGAGAGCATAAAAAAAGTCATGGAAAGTGCAATCCCAATAAAAAGCTTTCTGATTGATTGACATTAGAATCCAATTAAAATAAGATAAGTGAAGATTTAAATGATGGTTTAAAGTTTATAGGATGACAATGCATGGCAATTAAACACGTAAAATTAAAAACAGTAAAGCATCGGCAGTAGTAGTAGTAGTTAATATATAAAGTGATTCAAACAAAGACGCACTAAATTACTAGTAGTAGTTAGTTCCCAATGGATGAAATTGGTACCTCATCGCGGCTTCTGGGCCACGGAATAGGGGGACGGTATCCTTTAGGCGGCGGAACCAAGCAATTGAGTCGTTTCCCCTGTTCTGGACAATGCCTCTCGAAATTCTCCCCTCTCTGCGTCGACTTGAGTTTCCGAATCGCGTCGGCGTTGTCCAAACACGGTATATGCTCGCTCATGCTCCGCGGACACATCCCGAACTTACTCACAGCGATTCTGGGAGAAGAGACGGAATCCTCGACGACGATGTCGTTTCCCCAGTCTTCCGGTACTCCTTCCTCGAAGTGCCCGATCTCGAAGTCGTCAGACATGGTGCCGTTGTCGTTGAGGATCCCGAAGCGCTTGATCGTGTCGAGAAGCTCCCGCGGAGGGGGAGGGGGAGGTTGTTGGGAGGGGTTTGTTTTGGGGGACTGGGCTTCGATTAGGGCGTTGACGTTGAAGAATTGGTTGAAGTTGGGGGATATGATGACCTCGGCGGAGGTGGTGGTGGTGGTGGCGGCGGTGGTGGCGGAGAAGAAGATGAGCTGCTGGGAGGAGCTGTCGGAGAAGTGTTTGCCGACGAAAAAGAACGTGACGGCCACGAAGAGGAAGAAGAGCGCGATCTTGAGGAAATCGCCATTGCTGGAGATGGAGGCCTTCATGGTGGTTCGATTCACGAATGAAACCGAAACGCTATCGTTTCGACGAAGAAAGTGATGAAAGTGTGTGATAGACTGATAGTGATGATAAAGAGTAAGAGTAACAATAATAAGTGAGCGGCTGGGAATGGCGGAAATAAGTAGATTTGTTTAACTGCAGCAACACCCAGTAGTAGTAAATGTAAATGTAAATTCCCATTATGCAAATGTCATTTATTTAACTATCACATTATTTATAGTTTTTTTTATTATGTCGTTTATAGTATTTTATCTTCATATATTGTATTTTTTAAATCTTTTTTCAATTTATCGTTTTTAATTTTTATCTTTAAAAAAATTAAAATTTGTATCCTTATATTATCAATAATTTAATTTACCATCTTTTAACTTTATCTTTAAACTAAATTTCAATAATTTCCTCCTTAAATTACCAATAAATAAAAATTATGATATATCATATTTTAATTATTTATTATAAATTTTAAATATAATTTATATATATTCGAAAACATTATTATTAATTTTAATTATATAAAATTGAATACTTATAGTATATCATGATTCAAGCATAGACTTAAAATAGTAATTATGAATATGTTATTATCTTCAAACTCAAAGTATATTCTATTTATTTTAAGTTCTATCAAATTTTATTATTTTAAGAATATTATTTTTATAACATCACTGTAATCTTTAAATTTAAATCAAACTAAATATTAATTTTAGAATTTTAAATGACTTTTATTTATTTTAAGTCCACTTTATTTTATAATATTTTTGTATAATAAAGTGATTTTAATTTATATAATTAAATAATTGTGTATAAAAAATATTTTTTTACAGTACATTTTTGAAATTAAAATACTTGTTATGAAATTGCTTAAGAAAATAATATTTATATGAAAAAAAAATTATAACATCACTTTTA
>PYAF01005727.1:2613331-2624849 GCA_007407185.1 Glycine tomentella
TTATTAAAAATTAAAATAAAATATCAAGGATAAAAAATAAAATTATTATTTTATTAGAAATTCAACATAAAGTAAAAAATTATTATGGAACAAACACAAAAATTGAGTATTTATTAAGGATAAAAAATATATTTAAGCTTCATTATTTTATCAATTATATCTTTACTTGTTTTCTTATCTTTAATTAATTTATACATACAAGTATTATGAAGTAGAAAGAAAGAAGTGAAATAGGAAACTCCACAACTATTTTATTATAAGAAAAAAAAATTGCATTTATTGGTTTCAACAAAACAATCATAAATGATAGATAAAAAGGAAGGTAGTATTAGACAAAATATATATCTCAATCTTTTCAGACAAACCACATCTATCTTTATACATGCACGCATAAGCACATATGCATACACATCTATAACTTCCTTAGTTGCCTAGTCATTTTAAATTAAACATAATCTTATGTTATAATTTAAATTATGTATCATAAATATAAATAGATTCGCGTTTATATGTTTTATCTTAACATTATTTCTCGTCAACATGTTACTTAAGTTCTTCTTAAATTTTTTAGACATTCAAAATAAAGAATCAATCTTTTGATAAATTTAAGAGATAAAAATTCATGAAGCTTTAATCAACCAAGTAGCATCTCTAGCCTGGTATTTGTCCAAATGAAAAGGAAGATAGATCAACGGGAAAATCTTTCATTTTCACATTATTCATCCAAGTATGATATCATAATCAAGGTTTTAATTACGCATCGTTGCTCAAAACTTTTTCCATCTCTAATTAACTTGAGTTCGTACAACATAAATTCAAGTATGATAATACATCTCATCTAAATAATACCCAAGATGGCTTGGATTAACATAAGCTTGTGACAAAATCTAAAGAGAAAAAAAAAAGACTATAAATAACAATATGTTCCTTTGTCTCCAAATTGTAGGCATCATAATTTACATGAACTTCAATGGTCATCCTTCACAACCATTTTATTATATCATATTTGTTCATAGATAAATTCATTGCAGACCAAAGTGAAACATTCACCATCCCTTGTGAAAAAAATAAGAGATGCTCAATAACAATATTTGTTTTTGGCATCGGTGGTGGATGCTTCATTTTTGGCATAAGTATGACAACAGGTAGAAACATGGGGTGTAACAACGAACAACAACATCAATTGAAAAATATTGGAAGGGCATGAAGGCGAAACTTCATATAAATAAAAGATATCTCTCAATTCATCTTAAACCAATCACTGTTCATCTATCGTTATGCACACACATTCACATCTATAATTTTCTTAGTTGCCTTATGTCATACAACATCATTCATAAACCATCTTCGTTTATATAGACATGTCTTTTAACTTTTAATCTCATCCATGTAATTATATCCAAGGGCTAAATGCAATACTGGAGAAAGCTGAAGATGTAAGCTGTCAAAGAGGATCCAATTCCCTAGCAGTGAATGAGGCAACTGATATTTATTGAGCCATTTATTTTTGTGTTTGAGGTACTATAGTTTCTTCTTGTAAAGAACATCGAAATTTATCCCAATAATAAAGTGTAATTTACTCATGATTGATTTCATTGAAACTATTGCATAAAGAATAATGACCTAATTTTTAAGATATTGCTCCCACAATTATTGGAGTCTTCTCCATGTTATATGTTTTGATGCTTTCTTTCTTCTTTCTTACGTACTTTCATTTTAAGCATGCTGATTGAGTGAAATTTCTTAGTGAGAAATGTCACGAATATAGTATTTAACATACTTTTTATGAATATACTTATTTTAATTGGGTGTCATTCATAAAATAATATAAAAAACGAATTCTAACCACTAAAAAAGATGTCCAAGAGATTTAGAGAGTGTTTTTAACACTTTTTTTTCCTATTATGAAGGCAATGCTTCCCTTCATTTACGTGGATAAACTTCATGTACTGTCAATGTACCAAAAAGACTCAAACAAGTACTTCTTGAAAATCAACTATATGCAAAAGGTGGAGTAGTGAGAAAATATTTATTGAACTAACCAATTTAGACCTCACAAGTAATAATATACACTACTAGTTGGATAAAGTAGTATGTATAAACTACATTGAAATTTCTTGTTTATATATAAGCATTCAAACACCTTATTGCATTATATGTAGCAAGCTGGCTCAATACTTAGGCCAAAGAAAAGCACCCATAGCAAACTCTCTTTTGTAGGCCAAATTACCATGTGTAGGCAAGCCATATTCCTTGAGAAGCCGATCAAGCTTCCACTCGGGCATGTTCTGGTAATCTTTTTGTGTGTATCTTGGGTAGTGTAGAGGCATTTGAAAGAACCCAACACTATTATTCTTTTGTGGGGTTTCCATATCTCTCTCTTTTCTCAATAGTTTTTCAAGTTGTTACTTATTGTTAACTACAATTCTTTTATATATATACTCAAGGCTTTGAGGGAGAGTTAATAAATTAATGTCAGGCTCTGTTGGCATGAGGGGTGTCACATGAATGGGTTGGTGTACCTTCTCTCATGCATTAAGTTAGCAGCTTCAGCGTTTCATGATAAGTGTGCCCGTGTGCATGGGAGTGTATGAAAAATTAAGTGAAATAATAGAATAAAAGTTACTTGAAACATTAAACAATTAAGCATTGCACTTGATTTCAAACAATTAAGCATTGCATTACAAATGCGACCAAATGTATTAACAAATGTTCATGATACAAATAAAGAATATTGGATCGTTAATTAGAAAAAAACATGTATTGAGACTAACAATCTATTCGAGTGTGTGTAGTTGTTGAATTGCATAAAGATTGATATAGAAATTAAAATGATTTTTATATATTTCTAAGTAAATTTAATGATTAAAAATAATTATAATTTATGTATATAAAATTATATTCGTGTTTTTTTGGCAGAGTATTGTGTAGTATTATATGTACTTAAAATTATATAAATATAGAGAAAGATAAAATTAATCAATGTTATTATAATAATAACAAAGTTAATTATTGAACTTTTTTCTAATTTTTACGTCTATTCCGACCATTCACATATGAACAATTAAGATTTGACAAGAAAGAAAAAAAGTTTAGTCAATACTAATAAGTGATACGACAAGAAGAAAAAAGATAATAACATTATAGCATTTAATATATAAAGATGTCTATATTTCATAATTGAATAAGTAATTTATCACTATTTTTCAAAGCTTTGTGCCTTGGTGCTGTACTATTGCCAGTTTGGTTATTCTCACTAGAATTTAAGGCCCATGCATGTCAACTACATTATATCTATGGAGGCTGCTATTTCCACACATTCTTTTGCTCTTCACATCACCTACTATTTTTTTTAGTAATTGTTTTTTGACGAAAATATCATTTTCAGAAATTATTTTGTTGCATACTCTTTCTAGTCTCGAATATAAACAATAAAAGAATTTTGTATTTTGGTATTAAATATAAGTAAATTTTAGTTATCAATATCTTATCTAGTGAGACTATTTCTAAAATACTTTTTATTTAATGAGATCAATTTTTTTATATTTAACATCAAGTTCTAATAAAGAATAATTTAAAAAATAATGTTCAATTTTTAATTGAAACTTACACATTTTTAATGAAAATAACTAATTTCTTAATAAATGTGAAATACGTTTTTTTTTCTTTTTATTGAGACTGGAGTAAACATGTGAAAATGTGAACAAATACTGTATTACTTTAAAATATTTTTTAATTCAGGCTTAACTTTATAAAAAATATTTTAATATATTATCATCCCCATTCCTTTAACAATGGAATTAAAACACTGAAAATTAAAGGATTGTGTTGCATTATGTGGGGATAGTATCTAAAAAATGTGTGCCTCAACGGAATAAAAATGTGTGCCACAACGGAATTTATTCTTGTTGGAAAGAGAGAGCTAATGCAATGATCAGGGTTGACCGTTTCATATATTGACGCCTCGTTATCAATAATGATTGTAACTTTTCGTTGCAGTTCAATTTCTTTTTTGATCCCCAAAAAAAAAGTATATTAATGAAGCTATTGACCTATCATGTCCCAGCCATCTCTATGTATCAGTTCTACTGTTATATCATATATGACGTAACATTTTTATAAAAACTAGTCTTAGGACCGGTGCGCATACGCACGGGACGGCTCCGCTTCGCACCGCTGGGCTATGCTAGATTTGCATAAAATATTTTTAATGTTTAATAATTAAGAATGATTGTATAAGCAAACTTAAAAATTAAAAGTGAAAGAAAAATTGCTAAATGTATTAGTTAATAATAAATTAAGGACTCCACTAACAAATGGAGAGTGTTTCATTGTAGTGTTTGAGGGATAGAATCAATAAGCACTGATGTATCGAATGGGAAGCTCCGCGCCGCTACATTTTTTAAAATAAATTTTCATATTCATATGTGTTATACCAAAGAAAAGTATTTATGATATTATTGATAAAGATATTGAAATTAATTTATTTTGATTATCTTATAACAAATAATTAAACTATTAGTTTTATAATAAATATATTAACTAATTGTTACTAAGCTACTGATGTTTGTGGGACTATTTTTTTTTTCACGACAAAGTTTATATTAAGTAATTGTTACTATGCTACTTTTATTACAAACAAACAAAATTAATATTTTGCAATAGACAAAAGAAACAAAATACATTATAATAGTATGAGGTGCAATACATTTATTAGAACTATCATCAATTGCTAATACTATATAATTAGCTGAGCAAATTAAGCCATAAATGAAAAGCAGAAAAAGCTTCTCGTCAACACCCCGTTTGTACAAACACCAACAATTTAACTATGACATGTTCCTGCCGAGACTGATGCTAGAATTGCAGGGCAAGAATCAGGGTAAAAGATAGTTTCTTAATAGAAGGAAGAAATTTTCATGTAAACAAACCAAAGGAGTGTGCACTCATCAATAATACCCATTAGAAAGGTAACCACGCTACCTACCAGGAGCTTGATGAACAGTTAACAATTCATCTTATGATTTCAAAACATAGTTAGAGAATATAATATGTCATCTTGCCTATTTTGCAACAGTTTTTGAATTTCTATTGCGTTAAAAAATTATATCCAGTATTAAACGAAACAAATGTCCAAAAGGTCTTACATAAGCAAGTTCGAACAAATAATAATAAATGTAATAGACCAAAAAAAATAGAGATGAATATGGATTATTTTTAAAAATTATTGGAGCTAATAGACACATAAAATATGAAGACATCCAATATCTTTTGTCCACTACCATCTTTTTAAAATGAGAAATAATATTAGAAATAAATTGATGATTGCATTTTGTAACCAATGATAAAGTCAACATTAATCACAATGAAATGTTTAAAACACCAGAAAATTACCAGGTTTGAAAAAAAAAATTAAAAGAGTAATAACTCACTCTAATCATAGATAGAAATTGTAAAAAAAGAATATATTTACCAAAAGTAGAAAAATTTAATTGTTTAATATATAAATATGTTAAATACTTTTATTTAAATACAATCCATAGCCGTTCGCTGAACCTGATTGAGAGAATAATTATTTTCTGTAAATGATAACTGTAACTTCCATCATTAAAAATAAAATTAAAACTAAATAACATTATGATATAGTGAATAAGTAATTTTAAATTTTTTAATAACAAAACACATTTGTGTAAATTTAATTTAATTTTATGTCTACGATAAGTAAAAAAAATCATATGTATGATATTATTGATAAAGTAATTTAAAATAATAACCTGATTGTTCTATAACAATGAATCAAAGTATTATTTTATAACATAGTAAGTAACCTGTGTGTATACGCACTGGTTGTTACGAGACGCTACGCGATTAATTTAAATGATTTTATCTTTTATAGTTATGATAATCAAAATATTGGTATTTGTGATATTATTGATAAAGTTATGTAAAAAAAATTATTTTTATTGTGATATCATAAATGTTATTGTGTTGGTTCCTTGCTTGATGCAAAACCTTATGTTGACAAAGCGAGGTTGATAGAATTTTTGCCTCAAAGAAGTTGGCATATTACAGGTAAGGAAAATGTCTGCTGAAGTTTTTATGGTTGAACTCGTGTTTGCATTGAGTGTTCATACTCTTGGTAAACTAATATGCAATTGCAATTCCTTGTGCACCGCAATCCAAAGGCTAGTACTTTCTAGATAAAAGTTTTTCTAGTATCTACATGGCCATAGAGGAAAAAAGTTTTACCCTGCTGTCTATCAACTGCACTCATTATTCCATTAAATATAGCTGTGTGGTCATCTGTACCAGGAATAAATTCGTATACTTTGTCAATAAAACATGTGTAAGATAACAGTATTTCAAGGCAAACTTATATAAGTAATGGTTTGTAACATGTGAGAATGGCAACGTATGTTTCAAATTCAGATTGTAGTTGCTACTTATCATATGATTGTTAACCATATATGTATCTGTTAACATAATGGTTTTGTGCTACACCATTTGGAAAAGGAATAGTGGAAAAATCCCTCAATTATTTTTTGTTCAACTGCAGGACTCGTCAATGTCATGCAGTGCCAAGTTCTGCAAGTCTTCCATTGGAAGCTGCAAATCTAGTGTAATAATTTGAAAAGTCTGGTATGTTATAAAATTGCCATAGAAAACTGAATTGATATGGAAAGTATATTGCTTTTGTTTTATATCTGGTATGTTTGTAAGCTTCCTTTGATCATGTAGGATACCATCAATTAAATAAGTGCATGTTTCATTCCAGACATGGTGTGGTCTGTCAACACTATTTGATAGAAGCATAGTAACACAATTTTCAAAAAAAATTGCCCGAATGTATTCATTATAATCATGGAAAAATCCCATTGCAAAACATGCTTCTCGAAAGGAAGCATAAATCTTGCCAGCAACCGTACGAATTTGTTGATAATTCGTTGGCCGTTTGACTACTGACAACATCAGTCTAAGGTAATAGAATTCTCCAGTACTTGGAGGAACCCAAGTACTTCTGCCAATTGTGTATCCTCTTTTCCTTGGCTTCCATTGTCTATCCTTGCCAATATATGTAAATTTTTTCATGAACTGAACATAAGTTAAATTCTTGGCTTGTGTGTGAAGATGGTGTTAGCATGCAACCAAGATGTAAACATCGAGTCTTTAACAGTCGGCTTTGAGAGCAATGCATCAATCTCATCATTATCTTCAAAGATTACAGAATTTTCTCAACGCAAGTGAAAGTATAATGGCTCAACTGCAGGGGATCTCTTCAAAGATTACATGGTTATGTCTCAAGTCGTTCATCAGTCAAGAATAAATCAGGAAATCCAACACTACTACACAATGCCATTCCATCAAAGTATAATTGATCCATATACATACGGCCACCAACAAAGGACGAAGGCAAAACAATACGCTTCCCAAAATTGGCACAATGTGCTTCTACAATTTGAGACTCGATTAATATGTTGTATTTATCACAACGAAGTTGCTTTTGTTGAGTCCTTATGGACCACAATCGTTATGACTTCATCATAGACTCATAGTGTACTTATTGTTAATCCACTTTGTTGCTGGACCAATTTTTGTCCTGTTATGTTTTTAACCTGTTGATTTTCCTGTTATGTACATTGCTTTAATCCAGTTTTTAACACTTTAGAAAAATTTAATCATTTGTGACCACTCCTTTGTTCTCAAGTGTTAACTTTCAAACAACTTTTTTAACACCACCAACGTATGGTTGTATTTAATAGGTCATTAAAAAACATAGTATAGCCACGACAAGTCATTTATTGGCCATTTTATGAAAAACCTTACTTATCTTTTTCATCTTGCAAGTCATACATAATAATTGGATTAACATTCATTGATTTAAATATCCTGTTTACAAAGATTTTTGCAATGGCAAGATTTTCACGAGGTGGTTGGTAACTAAACATGTCTTAGCATGACAGTAGATAACAAAAGTTCTAAAGCCTCATTGTCATTCAGATATAATAAATTCAATTTATACCATTGCATACAGATAACAAAAGATATATATACTGGGATATTGTTCATACAACTAACCAAATCTGATGTTTACAAACCACTACATTGTAAAACCAGTATCCATTTACCCATAGTGCTAAAGACAAAATGTATCATTCATCAGTTGGGTATCAGCAATAGATTACAAAAAAACTATGTAACAAAAAGCTCCACCACTGGTTAACCATCACTCTCTCTTTATGTGGTTCTCGAATTCACCATCAGTGAGTCCCAAATTTCGTTTAGCTGGTGTTACTGAGGAAATTGGATTTGGGTCAAACTCAGCAGTTGCTGAGAAGCATCACTGTAGCAAATATAATGTGAAGAAATATATTAGTAACACAACACTGTTGAATACATTTTATTACATAACACAGTTATACTACTGCTTAGATATTTATACTGCACTTCATTTCCTAAATAAATGGATTATTTAATCTTGTATTAACCTTAATTACGGTGCATCCACCAAAAACATTGTACATACAACAAATAGAGAAAGAAGATGTATTAACTATGCATTTGGCCAAACTACAAAAACTGGCATTTGAGGCCGAGTAAGTGCTGGTGTGTGACTATTTAATAACCAAATTTGTAATAAAGAAGATGTATTATCTCAGTTTCTTTAGATTCTTTAGATATTCTACTAATAATAAAATCAAAATATATTTCTTTAGTTAGTTTGAAATTTGAAATACCTTAGGAAGTGATAGCATATGCACTTCCTTAGCAGATATCTACAAAAGATTTATAGGAAAAAAACCAGCTTAGAGCATAAAATTATTGGGTGAAAAACATGCAGCAAGTTTTATTTCAGTGTTTGTGTTGTGGCAACGAAAAGAATCATGAATGAAGCCACAAATAGAAATAGTAGAGTAAAAAAATATAAAATGAAAAGATTAAAAAGAAAAAGACTACCTAACAGATGTTCGAGCTTGAAGGAGCTTTTGGCCATGGTCTCTGAAATTTCAAGCAGAGTAACATTAGAATAGACAATAGGAAAGAGAAGGATTCACAGCAAGAGACAAAAAGCAATGCAGATTAAACCTTGGCCCGTTATCTGCCTGCTAAATCCACAGCTTTATCCACCAAATCAGAGCCCTATATTGATGCATAAGAAAAAGCACAATGAATACAAAGTAGAAATTCTAACAGCAGAATAAAAAAAAAATAAAAGCAAAGCTTGATATTAAAAAACACAATAAATTATGAGCACATAAAGAAGTGTGATTTTTAATTAAACAATTTTCAGAATATTAGAAGAAACAGAATCTTAAACTCACCCATAGGGAAGCAAACATTTAGGATAAAACTGACCCAGCTCATGTATTTATTATTGAGCTATAAAAGCAAGCAGCAATCAAATGAAACAGTTATTCAAATAAATTAAAACGTAATGGCATAACACTCAGCATTAAAAGCACAAGTAGCCCTTCAAAACTAAATCTAAATATGTTCCCTCAATCTAAAATGAAGAACTACAAAGTTAAAGACCATCGGATCAAATCATCCAATCCTTTTCATCGAATTTGTATTTTAACTTCGCTAAATACAAAAATATATATGGTAGGTACAAAATAAAACTACAAAATCTAAATATAAAACAAAAGGCTTCCCAATAATGAGAAGCAAGTAAAATAACTCTTAAACTGTAGAGCAAAATGCATGAATATAGCACCAAGAACACGCAGATCTAAGATGACGACAGCAAACACAATCACTAACTTTATAGGACCAGCCATAATAAATGAGATTCGAATTGATATTGTAATAGAAAAAAAATTGCTACAATATTACTTAGTGCAACTAAATTACACTGAACATGTATATTTTATTGAATTTTATTAAATCAGTTTGTCTCAAGTCATTTGAAGTTAAATATGGATAGAATTATAAATATTAGGAGGCAAGCTGTAATCAATGCTTAACCAACACACATGGCAGAAGCATATAATCAAAAAAATTCAATCAAATGTCAGGGAGGGAGTACTTACTTAGAAAAGAGATCATTTGTAGAGAATTAACAAATAAAAGGTCCAAATTGAATCCTTCTATAATTATTAAGACATTCAACATTCATGATTGGGTCAGTAAAAGGAAGATAAGCTTTATTGAAGGATTATTAAAGGTATTTGCTTCTATAATTATTAAATGTATTTGCTTACACAATATACTACTTGTATTTCTATAATTTGTATTTGCTTATATTTCATCACACTCCTCTTTGTTTTGTCAATAATGAATTAAAGGAATAAAAAAAAACATGTTTCAATTACCAAAAATATTGAAATAAGTTAGAAAAAATAGTGATTTAGATCACACAATTTTTCTTCCTATAGATAACCATCGGATCCTAAATAGAAGAAGGAAAAGGAAAAAAGTGTCACAACCGAGAAAATGAGAGTGGGCCAATATAGAGAGAGCAGCAACCAAAAGTGAAATTTCAAAACATTTAGAGAGCAGCAACCATGGCTGTTTGAAATTCAACTTTCAAAACCTTGATAAATATATACTACTCCTTAGATATTTATATTGCACTTAATTTCCAAAATAAATTGATGATATAATACTGCATTAACATGAACTGAGGTGCATCCACCAAAAAGATTGTCTATACATCAATCAATAAATTAGTGCAATACAGGATTGTCCAATATTCATATAGGCTTCATGTTTTAAATGGTAGGACTTAGTAGAAGTAAGGCAACAAACTCACATTAATGCTAATCAATTAATCCTCTGGTTTGGTTGCTTTGTCCTTATTCTTGTTTGAGTTGTTTCTATATATGAATACATGAAG
This sequence comes from Glycine tomentella, assembly GCA_007407185.1. Lineage (NCBI taxonomy): Eukaryota > Viridiplantae > Streptophyta > Magnoliopsida > Fabales > Fabaceae > Glycine > Glycine tomentella. The sequence continues at coordinate 2,624,169 of PYAF01005727.1, forward strand.
ATGGTAATGAATAATGATAATGGACACAAAGAAGATTAGAGCGAATAAAATCATAAATAAAAATATACATTGTTAAGAGAATGGAAACACAATCAACTCACACCAGATTAAGAGTTTCCTACATGAAAAATACATCACAATGTTGTTAAAAATGAAATGTCAGATTTCATTCTGATATTTCCTTTAGATGCTGCCATTGAATTTGAGAAAGAAAAAAAAAATCAACTCACAACAATTGCAGAAGCATATAACCAAGACGCACCTTCAAAGCAAGTATAAATGTATAATCATACCTCTTGGCAAGACCCACCAGTTAAAATGGTTGCACCCTCACTCTTAGCATTTGAGATCAACTTCAATATATTTTCATACTGAACCATATAATATAAATATTAGCCTGAACCATATAATATAAATATTAGATAATCTTTGTTCAAGAAAAATTTGCTTACAAAGGAAAAGAAAGAAAAAAAGAATCACAATTACAAAGGGCCATAATGAAATCTGAAACATAAAAAGTTATGTATGAACAAAACTAAATTAATTTAGTTCTCATTTGATTCAATCAGAAAGAAACAACACCAAATAAGGGAATGAAATCTTTATTCAGAAAGATTAATAGAATTGCTTATCAGGTTAGAAGGTAATAATAGAATTGCTTAAGGACATTTTCCATGGCTT
>PYAF01005727.1:2624949-2653140 GCA_007407185.1 Glycine tomentella
TTAGTTCTCATTTGATTCAATCAGAAAGAAACAACACCAAATAAGGGAATGAAATCTTTATTCAGAAAGATTAATAGAATTGCTTATCAGGTTAGAAGGTAATAATAGAATTGCTTAAGGACATTTTCCATGGCTTAATAGCAGAATTTTTATGCTTATCAGGTTAGAAGGAAATAACAGGATTGCTTAAGGACATTTTCTATGGCTTAATAGCAGGACTTTTTTTATTAGCTTATGTGACCAGTAATTGATCATATATAATTATAATTTTGAATTATAATTGCAAGCTTACCCAACAGTTAGAAGCATCTTCCCGTGCATGTGCTGGTGTTCTTTGCCAAATATCAGGTTACATAACAAATTTCTGCTAAACCAATCAGCACCCCAATACATTAGTCTACTTATGCAGGAATTCACAAAACTAATCTATCAATAAGTGAAAAGCCAATAATTTATCACATGAGTCCATTTCTATGCTCAGTTTTTATTAACAAATTATAAATCTAACCCATTAAACGAAAAATTACCCATGAGTCCATTTCTTCTTATCATTTTTTGATGCTCATTATTCAAACTAAAAGAGAATAAAACAAAATTAAGGCACAATATATACACACACTTACTTTATCATTACAACCTTTATCATTCCAAATGGAGAATGAGCAAGACAACTGTATTCCTTAAGAATTCTTACTCCAATTGTAACAATCAGCAGCAGCTAGCCAACTAAGACAAAGACCATAGTCATATTGTTGTCAAAAAGGATTGTCAAAAAGGATGGTCAGTATAAATCAAATTCGTTTTGAGCAGAACAATGTTAAGTGCAACCTAACTAACTTTGAAAAAAATCTCAAATACCATTGATCCTTCAAACTGAAAATGACTTTTTTTGGCCTCACATCGAGCTTCCATTGACCAATTTCGATAATCTCACCCATAACATCTGCAACAATATAAAGCAATGAATTGAATTGAATCTAGGAAAAAAGAACTCACCGCTGTCGCCGATAAGAAGAAGCTTGATGAGGTAATCGTAATAAGCCAAACTACAAAGTAAAGTCTCCATTATGGAAATACAAAGTAAAGTCTCCATTATGGAAATACACCAAATAAAGTTAACAAAGGTAATTCATATATGTTTAACATGACAAGTAGCTTATCTGAGGGTGGAATCGACGTGGTAGTGGTAGAAAGAAGAGAAAGAGAAAAACAGAGGAGGAGGATTTGGTGGAGACGAGAAAAAAAAGAAAAAGAACCTCGTGGTAGTGGTCTACCTCGCCACCAGCCTCAATTCCATCTGAAGAAAACAAAATACCCAAATAAAAAAATGCAAACAGAACATACCCAGAACGTGAAAAAAAAAAACGCAAAATAGAAGAGGTATAAGAGAGAGAAGAAGAAAATAGAGAAGAAAAGAGAAGAAAAAACAAAGGAAGCTACAGATGAAGGGAAAAGAAAGCTGTATAAGAGAAGAAGAGAGAAAAATTGAAATTCAAATTGGTTGGTGAGAATGCAGGTCAGCTTGCTTCTGCTTTACTGCAAATTTTCCCGCTTTCCTCCTCTGCATTTTGGTTATGCTTCAAGCGTTAACTGTTGAAAATCTGTATGAGTTATCAGATGCATTCCATGAATTGTGCAGGTTTGAAATTCAAATTCTGGGCCTGCAGAGTTGGTAAGCAGTTTACTGGTCATAGTTGGTGAGATAGTAGGGCATCAGTGATTGCTTCTGGTTTACCGCAAACTTTCCCACTTCCGGGTGCTTTGGATTTAGCTTTTGCTTCAGGTTTAGCTTCTGCTTCAGGTTTGCTGAGTTGCTTATTTGTGTGAATGAAAAACCAAAGCTGTGCTAGCTGGACACGTGCAAACCGAGCCTAACAATTGCTGTGAGGATGACAGCTGGTGTACAAAGCTGAAATTGGCTAAGAGCAGGACACGTAAGCTTTTCCAGCCTTCTTTTATAACAATAGATAGATATACTTTAATTCAGTTGATTAAATGTAAACTATAATTTATTATAAATATTTTGATATTCATCTTTAATTTTTATAGGAGAAAAAATATGATCCAGAACTTACAAAAGGCTATATGAAAACCTGTCAGTCACTTTTTCTGCCATACACTTAGCTAATGACCTAAAAACATAAAGATAAAAATTGACATCAAATATATATTTGCGCAGCCAGTGCTCGTAGCCCTTTGGACACTCAAAAGGGAGTAAAGACCAATAATAGAAAGATTAATGTTTAATTATAATTTATGTTATTTTAAATGATTATGTTACTTCTGATTTTGGGATTAATTATGCACTTCATCTCCTTAATAGTATCGATATAACACGCGACACGTGACATGACACTCTGATACGTCAATTTTAAAAAAATATGAATTTCAACACGTTGGGACAAGTTTTAATATTAAATAATATTTTTAATTTATATAATGTATATTTTATTTAATATTTAATAATTTAACAAAAAAAATTAAACTAAACTAATAATATCCATCAATGTAACAAAAAATATTCAAAGAGGAAGCATGCATTACAAGTAAACATATATAAAGTGTTGCATGAAACATTTGAGATATAGGACACAAATCAAAAGATTACTATAAATCTTGTGCATTAAAAAAGAAGAAAGAAGGTAAAGAACAATCGGCCACAAGATAAATAATGTTCTAACTTTCCGACACATGTTGCACAAAGATTCTCCCACTCTCTCGACGTTATCCAAAACAGCAACAAGAAGTAACAATACAAAGTCAGAAACACAACAACACTCATTTACTTCCATTTTCTTTCTTCAATTGCTTCTCTTCACCCAAACACTCACTCAAACACCACTCTCATAGCACTAACTCCCCAAATGTTGGAGGTCAAAGCAACAATAGCCACATGGGCGCGCATGAGCGACACGTTCCACTCCCCCTTTCACAGTCTTCTGTCACTCCCACATCACCTATCTCTACTCCACGTGCAACTGGAGGTTCCACGTATCGCTGACGTGGCATAAGCATGTGTGGGTGTGCTAGGCGTGCAAGCGTGCCCCAACGGCGTTCCTCTACAAGGCCGACGCCGCCTCCTTCTGCGCCTCCTGCGACGCCGACATCCACGCTGACCTAAATTATAATTATATTAATATATTTTAATTTTTTAAAATATAATTATTTAAAAAATGTTATGTTTTCACGAAAATACCATTTGACCGTGTTGGGCACAGTCAAATTCCCGTGTCAAAAATGGTTAATGTGTCAGATTTGTTGACTGCGTGTCGAAACATGTCGAACACGACACTCCCTGTTTTTTAACGTGTCTGTTGCTTCCTTGTTCATTTCTAACAAGATTACACGACTTCTATCTCATCCCCAACATATATTATACGTATACTTGATAAAACTAAAAATTGCCAAAAATATTACACGATTCCATGCATGAACATAGCAGGGCTTGGCAAGGGATTGTGGCTACCCAATTGGTCCCGTCGAGAAACTTTAGCAGCAAAATCATAAGGTAGAAATATATAAGTGTAAAAAAGCAATGAAAAAAAATTCTATTCACTTTATATTGAAAGGTATAAAGGAATTGAAAGTTCTTAATACTTATGATCTAATCATGTTCAACATTTAAACAACAAACAATTAGATCAATGCATAATTAAATTGATATAAATACCTCCCATCATTGATCACGATTCTGAGTCTTTGGATTACATTGAAGATCTCTTTTAAGTCTTTTAAACTCTGGTTCTAAAACACTAGATGATGTATATGATGTATATAGAATGAGTTCAGGGATCCAAAAAGGCTATAGACACACTTATTTATTAATTTATTCTAATAAGTTTTCTACAATAAAGTTTACTAATTTAAATTTATTAAATTAATTAAGTGTTTATAAACTATTATGAAATATGTCCTTCGTTATTATGGACAATTTATAGGTCCTTAAATCAAGTGGATGTGTTGATTTTGTTGGCATTCTTGTGGGTTGAGTTTTTCGCGAGTAAGATAATGTATACTGTTATAACAAGGAAAGAAATATATTCTATTTTTTTTTTATTAGGGAGGACGAAACCATTGTTAAAGAATCATATATTACATTAACTAGAAATTACCTTTTCAATCATTGTCTTATGATTGTTCCACTGAGATTATGAGCTCTTCTATACATTTAGGAAAACAATAAATATATTGCTCTCTAAATCAGTGGTAAACATGGATGCTTCTTCAATAACTCTATACCCCTAAATCTAAGTATTAGTTTATTGATATACATTTCATATATAGATTAAAGTTCTTCTAAAAAAAAAAAATATATAGATTTAAGTTAGAGATGGATCATTGGATCAATGAATCTTACTGCCCTGACTTATAAAATATTCTAGCACATGAGAGAGGATATAAGTAAATTAAAAAAAAAAAAAATTACTGTGTTTCCAAACACGTTACAACTGCATTCAACAGAAAAATTTGGCATTCCGTTGAAAAAAAGCCAAAGCAACGGGGTGTAGCTTCTGTTTTGCATTGACTTCTACGCTATGACAAACACACATTAAGCATTTATGACTTTCATACCGCAAGCAATTACTAATAGTAGTATTGTTTTTCTATTAATTCTGAAACCAGTATAAACAGTTAGTTATATCATCCTTTAATTACCTTTCTTGATGTTGTTTATCATAAAGAATGTATATGTCCTCCAAAAGAAAATAAGGGTTTATAGAACTTTACAAGAGAAGGAGATAAATGTAGCCAAAAACAACTCGCCGAAATTATAAAATACACATATATATGTTGGTGCCTAATAAATGTTGGTACCTAATAAATGCATGCATATTCAGGCAAGTCATTCTTGGCTACAAATTGCTCCCTGCCTCTTCTTGCAAACACTCTAAAACCAAATGGGGGGAGATGGTTAAGGCATGGAAATCCATATTTCTGTATAAACAAATTAGTTTCCAAATTTTTATGGTTCAAAATGAAGCCTTACTTGCGACCTTATATATAGAGGGGAATGGTTAATGCAGGGAAATGGAAGCCATCATTCCAATTGAGTGGCATTGTATTTTATTATTCTCTTATGTTTTTTCCTATCTAGCTAGATAACCTTCCATTAGAAAATGTTTGCATGCAACCAAGAGAAACTTGACACCAAGAATAATGCCTTTACTTAAGGGCGGTTGATACGACTTTGATAGCTCACAATATATAGAATAAAGCTGTCTGCAAATTGATTTGTTTTTATATGTATTCAGATTTAAATTGGAATAGAATCTTTGTGTCACAAGGAGAGAGAGATTGAGCAAAGGGGTATGGTACGGTGGAATTGCTGATGAAAAAAAAAATTGATATGGTGGAATTAAAATATATGTATTTAACTTCATTTATTTACGTGTTATTAGACTATCTTATGAGATATTGTCATCTCATTTAAAATATTATAAAATAATAATAATAAAATTAAATAAGAGTGAATGATTAATTATGCACTATTAGTATAAAATAGTTTTATATATTATCATTCAATCATAAATAATATTTATATAACTTTTAAAATAATTATAATAAAAATCAATAATTTATCATAAATGTTGGTTTATGATTAAATAATTGTGTATAACTATTTTGTTATTAGTGCATAAATTTTTTTCTCATAAAATTATATTAATAAAGAAAAAAAAGGAAAACTTTGCATTTTTCATTACGGCCCTTTCACCTCACGAGAGAAGCTATTGATGCTCCAAGAAAATTATCATTCCCTGCTCATCTATTCTGCAGCATACTCAGGACTTGAGTAAGTGGAAATAACTTATAAAAACTAAAGTAAATGGATTTAAATATAAAAAATAAAAAATATAAGATTTTTTTATATTTTTTTTTTGTAGCATACTCAGGACTTGAGTAAGTGGAAATAACTTATAAAAACTAAAGTAAATGGATTTAAATATATAAAATAAATAAATAAAAATATAAGATTGTTTTATATTTATTTGTCAAAAAAATTACTCATAATTTTTTAAATGATAGGATATACTTGTGCCCCTCACTAATGTAAGGTTGTGTTTGATTTAATGTTGAATAACGATTAATGCCAAAAAAAATTCTCACAAAAATCATATTCAATCTATTTTAGAACGTGTAATTCATGTAAAACAAACCCACTTTAAGTCAATTAATCTATTGTTCATTTTGTCTCGGTTCATGAAGAGGTGAAAGCATTACAATGACTAATAATTAAATTATAATAAATATAATCTTTTGGTCTTTGATTCAATATAATGACATTTTATTTTAATATGAACAGGGATTTTTCAATTTCTCTTTTACTATCATATTACAATAACATTTATAATATCTTTTTTCTTCTCTTTCACTGAATTTCACTTTGCATTTTAGGTGTCTAATTATTATTTTCCTTTTAATGTTACTATTTAGTGATATGGCAAGAAATTTAGCTTAATTGATTAAACAAATACATAAATTATTATAATTCTTTTGACATTTTAATTGATTCCGATAAATAAATAAGTAATTTTATATTGTGGTTCGGAGTATAACATAGTAACAGATGGAGTGAGTGAGGTAGCTCATGATGCTTGTCCGGCGGCACCTAGCGTTTGAAAATGTAGCAGTTGGCGGCAAGTGCAAGTACTACCACACAGCGGAATGTCTAGTTTTGTTAGCGAAGCAATGTTCATCAACGAAGACGCTCCAACAAGTTCACACCCAAATGGTGGTGAACTCCTCCATCCACACCCCCAACAACCACCTTCTCTCCAAGGCCATACACCTCAAGAACTTCCCCTACGCCTCCCTTCTCTTCTCCCACATCGCTCCCCACCCCAACGACTACGCCTTCAACATCATGATCCGCGCCCTCACCACCACGTGGCACAACTACCCTCTCGCCCTCACCCTCTTCCACCGCATGATGTCCCTCTCCCTCACACCAGACAACTTCACCTTCCCCTTCTTCTTCCTCTCCTGCGCCAACCTCGCCGCCCTCTCCCACGCCCGCGCCGCCCACTCCCTCCTCTTCAAGCTCGCCCTCCACTCCGACCCCCACACCGCCCACTCCCTCATCACCACGTACGCTCGATGCGGCCGCGTCTCGTGCGCCCGCAAGGTCTTCGATGAAATTCCCCACCGGGACTCGGTGTCGTGGAACTCCATGATCGCCGGGTACGCCAAGGCGGGTTGTGCCAGGGAGGCTGTGGAGATGTTTTGGGAGATGGGGAGGCGGGACGGGTTTGAGCCGGACGAGATGAGTCTGGTGAGTGTGCTCGGGGCTTGCGGGGAGTTGGGGGACTTGGAGTTGGGGAGGTGGGTGGAGGGGTTTGTTGTGGAACGTGGCATGACTCTTAACTCCTATATCGGCTCTGCTTTGATTAGTATGTATGCTAAATCTGGGGAAGTGGAGTCTGCTAGAAGGATCTTTGATGGCATGGCTGCAAGAGATGTTATCACGTGGAATGCTGTTATATCAGGGTGAGTCAGTATCTTGTTCAAGTTAACTCTTACCAAAGATTAATCTGTTCAGATAAAACTTCTTCGTAAGCACTTAGGAGAAGAAAATAAGAAGAAAAAAAAATGAAATAAACTTCTCCAGTGAACTAAACTTAGCTATGCATAAGCTAATTTGTAAAAGTTCTCCCATTTATTTTTGAGCTTATGAGAGAAACTTATTTAATTTTTCTTTCTTATTTTCTTCTTTTATAAGTTTTTATAGATAAATTTATCCAAACAAGCCCCAATTTAATTGATTCTATTATATGGCTTGTATGAGCATCATCATATGTTTGGATGTTCATGTTGTGTTAGATTGTGGTGTTGCGTTAGATAGTAGGTTTGTGTATGCTTTGTTCGTGTCAAAGAAGTGCAGACACTTCAAAATAGTACCTGCGTCTTGTCAAATACTTCATGGAGATTTGGGCAATTTGAATTGTCCTAGTTGCATTTTACTTGTTTAAAAAAAAAAATAAAGTTTAATACCAAAATTGACTTGAATAATTCAATAATTAGATAAATTCTATCCATGTCCATGTTATGCTTTTTCCATGTCACGGATCTATCCATACTTTATAGGTTCATGTTCCAATCACTTTTCCAATTATTGATCTATCTTGGTTTTCCTACAAACTCATTCTTTTTATTTTATTTTAATATATCCTGTGATTTTCACATCTTGACAGATATGCTCAGAATGGAATGGCGGATGAAGCAATCTCATTATTCCATGGTATGAAGGAGGATTGTGTTACTGCAAATAAAATTACCTTGACTGCAGTGCTCTCTGCATGTGCCACCATTGGCGCTCTGGATTTGGGGAAACAGATTGATGAATATGCATCGCAAAGAGGATTTCAGCATGATATTTTTGTGGCTACTGCATTAATTGATATGTATGCTAAGTCTGGGAGTTTGGACAATGCACAGAGAGTTTTCAAAGATATGCCCCGAAAAAATGAAGCTTCTTGGAATGCAATGATATCAGCACTTGCTTCTCATGGAAAAGCTGAGGAGGCACTATCACTATTTCAGCACATGTCAGATGAGGGTGGAGGTGCCCGCCCTAATGATATAACATTTGTAGGGTTGCTTTCCGCTTGTGTGCATGCAGGCCTCGTTGATGAGGGATATAGATTGTTCGATATGATGAGCACATTGTTTGGATTGGTACCTAAAATTGAGCACTACTCTTGTATGGTTGATCTTTTGGCTCGTGCTGGTCATTTATATGAGGCATGGGATCTAATCGAGAAAATGCCCGAAAAACCAGACAAGGTTACATTAGGTGCTTTGCTTGGTGCCTGTCGAAGTAAAAAAAACGTAGATATAGGTGAGCGGGTTATGCGGATGATTCTGGAGGTGGATCCTTCAAATTCTGGTAATTATATTATCTCATCAAAAATATATGCAAATCTGAACATGTGGGAAGATTCAGCAAGGATGAGATTGTTGATGAGACAGAAGGGTATTACTAAAACTCCTGGTTGTAGCTGGATTGAAGTTGAGAATCACTTGCATGAATTTCATGCTGGTGATGGTTTATGCCTTGACTCTATAGATCTAAGTAACATAATTGATTTGCTCTATGAGGAACTTAAAAGGGAAGGGTATGTCCCAAAAGTTGTTGAATAGCTTTGTGAGTTGTGTGGAGCTAAAGATTGTTTGATTGGAAGTTTCCGAAGTGAGGAAAATCGGATCAAGGGGAACTCAGTTGTCTCAGCTCAACTATTCCATATTCCTGTTAATAGGATTGGTTTTATCGAGTAAGTGTGCTCAGACAGCATAATTAATGTACCGTGGGAACCATATTTGTTTTTCTACTGATGTTTGTATTCTTTTGTGCATGAAGCTCGGATATGGATCATTTTTGGAGGATGAGTCTCTGGCGTTTACACCAGCTTAAATCTCATATAGAAATGAAATGGGGTATTATGAAAACATGTGCCGCACTGCTGCTGTCTTTTGGAGTATCCATAGGCATATCTGCTCCAAGTTTTGACACTCCTAAGAAATTTTTCACTTAGTTGATTTGGGGAAAATGAGATCATATTTTACTTCAGAAGAACTCGATTTTGCATTGATAAGCAACATTTGTGGCCAGTGGGATCCAACAGTTGATCTTGCTTCTTTGGAAGCAACAGTAGCTCTTCTGTATGTCATATTAGCAAGAACATAAAGAGTAATTGAAAATTTTGATACTCCATATTTATATTTGATATTTACCAGTGGAGGTTTAGCTAGGTAATTATATTATAGCAACAAAAATTATTTTACAGATAAGATGGAATGATGAAATTTCTTTGCCCATCAATACAGATTCAGTGGAGAATGTTGATAAAGAGTTGATGAGCTACTGGGAGGTGATACGAGTGTAAGCTAACAATTTGTCACTTTCATTTCTTTTCTACGTTCATTTTCTTGTTCTATAATGAGATAAAATTATTCAAAATGATGAGATTTTTTTTAGCTAATGATATAATTTTCATAATGGACTTCCATTCTACTTTTATGAGATTATTGGGCTTTCATTTTATGACCAAGTTGTTAACAAATAGAAATGCTAAATGTTATGAAAGCAAATTGTAAAATTTACACTAAATAGACTGTTTTTCTTTCAATATGGAGTTTTTCACTTATTCCTACCATGATTTTGTTTTCATCCTGTTCTATTATTGTCACATATATTCGGTATGTATGACTTTGGTGAAATAGTTTAGGTTTAATGTTCATGCATCTTTGATTTAAAAACTTTTACACTATTGAACAAATAAAACAATACTATAAAAATTAATTAACTCACTACTTACAGTGGTTTATAATTGGATAAAAATACACGATCGCTCATCCTAAAATTGACTCTGTCCAATGATTGACGTGGGAAACATCCAATGGTTCAAACTTAATGGGCCCAAATATGATACTTCACTGTTACAATGCTTTTTTCTAATGGTACCAAATACGCCGTTGTTGTCAAGAGGCACAAAATTCAAACGTGAAATCACGTGTAAAGGGGCCATGATTGAATGCGACTTCACGAGATTGTTCTTGATAAACGACGTTGAAGCAATTACCCACAGCCTTGTCATGGGTCCAACTGCAGCTAATTATTAGCAAACTCATCTTAACCACAGGCTTCCTTATCTAAATTCTAACTCCCGATCTTTTTTATTTTATTTACTATTATTAGTGAGACTTGTCGAGACACGATCATGGTAATTGGTAACCCCACAAAAATAGCAGAAATTATAAAAGTTTAAATACATTTTTTCCTTACAAATAGTGTTTTTTAATTTTTAATTTTTGTAAAATTTTTTTTATTTTATTTTTAGTTCTTATAAATTATAAATTATGTTTTTTTGTTTTTAGTCCTTAAAACATTTTAGATAACACTTTGAATAATGAAAAAATATTATTTAAAACATTATAAAGACAAAAACTAAAATAAATATAATTTATCAAGACTAAAAATGCAAAAAATATTTTACAAGGACGAAAAGTATAAAAAGTACTAAATTACAAAGAGTAAAAAGGTATTTAAGTCCATTAAAAATAATAACTTTTTGTTAAGAAAAAATAGAGGAAAAGGTTTAACTTTCCTGCTAAAATATATGTATGGTCACCTAACTTATTTTTTTATTTTAAATTGGTCTCTTATATTTTTTAAAAGTTGTAAAATGATTCCCTAAAAAATTATTTTAATAATTCGTTTGTTCTTGTGTTAGTTTTAATTCAAATGCTGTTAATGTATTGATAAAAAGACCTAATGTAAAATTCTCTCATTTAAAGAACAAAATTTCTTAAAATTTATTTTAGATTTTACTTATTGTTGGATAGACATTGAGTGAGACACGTGTCCATGCTAAGTATAATCAGGTGGTTAGGTGATATGGTATAACAAACCAATTTTGCATTGGAAGCAAGCGAAAAGAATAGGCGAAAAGTTAGAAATGAATTCTATGAAGATATGGACAGTCATTTGAGAAATAAATGATTGAAAGTAATGAAAGATACATATTAATGGCAAAATAGAATTTAGAAAGTGACAACACTTGAAGAGCAAATGAAAAATAGCATATTCACACATTCATGTACCGGGTTGAAATGAGTAGTTGAAGCACAAGTTTGAAAATTAGGAAGTATTTAAAAGAGTTTATTTGATCAAATTTATGAAAGTGGCTTATGAGTATGGAGGTGGAAACGAAGATGCTTTTATAAAGATAAGTTGTTAAAAATAAAACACATAACTATTAAACCCGGAGCTACGTTATCATCGACCAATGATTCATTAACTTGATATCTTGATTAAGTGAATGGCTGATTTGATTTTAAAAACATTGTCAATTAAATTTTGCAACCAATAGAATATGAACATTAACCAAAATGTTGACATAACAACGTGTCAATATTTGAGATGGACAACAGAGCAAGAAGTGTCAATCGCTAGCATGCCAATGCATGAAGATAGGAAACTAACTAGATATAGAGAGGGATACAACTATTGGTTACCAATTATGTTAGGAAATACAATATACAAAACTCTGTTCGGATATGGAGTGTAAAAACTAAATAGTATAATAAGTACGAAGACTTGAAGGAAGAATTATTGGAATTAAACAATAAATTTTCATATATACTACCTACTATTCTATTTCTTCTCGTTCTTTCTCATATGAAATCTCACTACAACATTAATAATTGATAAAGGTCAATTTAGTGATCAATGTTTTTGATTGTTAAAATATCAAATGTAGCAACTAATTTATAAATTTAGTTGCAAAATCAGTTATTAATGATAACTTTAGTGACCTCTGTTTGTAGGTCGCTATCATATTTGGTAACCGATTTTTTTTTTTATATTTTTATTTATTATGTAAATATACACATTTTTTATTTATTATTTTTTTAACTCTTAAGTAGGGTACTTAAGTTTTTCAGGAAATAGAAAACTTATGGTGGTCATTAAAAAAAAAAAAAAAACTTACGATACCGTGTGGAGTAGTCATATTTGTAATTTTGTTTTAGATAGTAATTTTTATTCATTAAAAGGCTTGTGTGGACATTGGCAGGAGATATTGAATTACCTAAATTCTTATATTTTATCTGTAGTGTGTGTTTTCACAATTTATTTTATTTTTCTCCGGCATATACTATAAATAAATAAAAACTGATAACATTATTTCACGTGATAAGGTTGTAAACTATTCATCGATTGAGGAAAAGGCACAAAATCACACAAAACAGTATCTTAATAGTTATGTAACAAAATCTTCTTTGTCGTTGTGGTTGGTGATTAAAACCTTTAACAGTGACACAAACGGTCAAATGATTATATGTAACTGAATCTTATTTGTGGCCAGAGATAGCTAGAGCGTGGCTGTAACGAAATTCAAAAGTGTTACATACACAAAATTAATGCATATATGTTTTGTACTCGTGTGCACATATATGACAGCACCTTCATATCAAGTGATTCTTAACTGTTGTGTGCTAAAAAAATCTTAAAGTATCTCTCACAAAATCTTGGTAACAGAGAGTTTTGAAGGATACCCTCCAAAAAAATAAAATCAGATTTCTGATAGTGGTCACTATTGGCACTGTACACACAGAACTAACTAAGGAGCACAGTGAAAAAGGGAAATTGGGAGAGAAAAGAGAAAGCTCGTGAAGGCACAGGCTGAAAGTAGCTTAACATGCAAAAGGAAGGAGAAAAGGACAAGAAGAAAACGAAATCTGGCTCTACAGAAAGTGCATGTCGTCTGTTTTTTCTTTAAATTTTTTCTTGAAGAAAACCATTCAGCATAATATTTGTATGACAATGTTCACTATATATACCAAAAACACATTGGAATCGTTTGTTTTGGTTACATGAATACATGAGAATCAAATGAGAATTTTTTTTGTCCGCAACTAAATACTAATTCAATAAAATGAGAAAAAAAACTAGCAATTTTAAGATATAGAATATCATTTATAAGTTTTTCATTTTACCAAATTGTTACTATTCGTTTTTTTACAATGTTATTATTCATTTTTATAAACTAAAATAAATATACAGAACAATATCCTTGCATCTAAGTAAATAAATGATATCCAACCGTGGTAATTAGTCTCACATATGTGACTGAGAAGATAATCAAAGACACACACCAAATTGCTGATTTTTTTTTTTTTTAAAGACACATACCAAAAAGTAACAAAAATTAGTCATACGAAAAACTTTAAAATAGGTGCTTTTTAAAGAAGTATATATAATTTCTTTATTAAAATAAGTAAAAAATTATTTTTTTAAGTGAAAATCATTCAGACAAGCACATTAAAAAAATAAAAATTACTTATTTTATTAAAATAAACGTTTATTTCAACAAATAATTTTAAATAAACTATCCAATATAAGTTCACGATTAAATGCACCAACTTGTGGAATAGCCTGCATTTGTTTTTTTTTTTAAAAAAAAATTGAAAAAATGGGTTAGTCTAATAAGTGGCTTATGGACCAGTTTAAAATAGACTTCTTTGTAAACTTTAAAATCAGTATTTTTTTTCTTAGAAAAAAAGGAATTGATGCACTAAACAAGTACAAATTTGTATACCAAAATAAGTGTTTATTATATCAATTTTATCATATTTTAAGGAAATAAATAAATTATATTAATTATATATACCAAATTAAGCTAGTTTCGCATATTAACCTATGTAAACTTATAATTAAACGAGACAACTTTTATCTAATATAAACCTGCACGAATTGCAGATTTCATAATCCGCAGCTAGAATACCCTATTTAGGCATAGAGTTTTATAATTTAGACAACCAAAAAATAGAAGATTTTTTTTTAATTTAACAGACTTATATAATTTTTATGAAATACTGTAAATAAAACACTAAGATCTTATATTAATATCTCATTTTTAAAAAAATTATTAAATTAGGAATAATTATTAATTAGAATGAAATTAAAACATTTATTTTTCCTTCCCCTTTTCTCTAAAACTCTATTTCCCAATCCTTCATGAAATAGTGACATGCATTAGATGATGAGAATAAAGTTTTTCAGGTTTAGTATAAATAAACCAAAATAATTTCCAGACAAAAGATATTCTTGAAATATTGATTTGTAAATAAGTAGAAATGAAATTTTCTTATAATAATTGACTGTTAAAATACTAAAAAATTTAATGGTCATTGTCAATAAACGTTGTTCTTAAAAAAATAAAACAATAAAGAGATACATTTTTTTATAATTTTAAAAATATTTCTAAAAACTTATTTTCATCAAAATAATTTAATGAAAAATAAAAAAATTCAATCATACATCACTTGAAGTTGAAGAAAATATACTATTTCTTTCCGACATATTTGGTCGATGCTGACCTTAGACTGCACGGTCTAATTTCACTTTCGGTGCATGCATATATGCTTTCACTTTTACAATTGATATTGGACTAATTTATTTAATTTTTTTAAAAAAAATATAAGCACGTATTTCATAAGTAGAAAAGATTTGTTTATTAAAAAGCAAAAAAATAAAAATAACAATAATTTAAATAAGCACATCAGAAAATCATAAATTGTTTATTTTGTTTTTAAAAAAATAGTTATTTTAAATGATATGCTTAAACAAACTAACTCAATTATGTTCCTCTCTCCGTAAGCTGGACGGATCTCCTTGTTGGAGGAAGGGGGCAATTGTGTCCACTAATTTTTTTCCTTGATATAACATGTATATATAGTTATAAATTACTTTTATAATTTAATATTTAATTTTAAAAAAAGTTATAATATAAATCTTGTCCCACTAATTTATATATGTGACCTTTGTCACCACAACTAAAATATTCTACATCCGTCTCTGCCGTGACTCGCAATTGTGTCTGATTTCATCTTTTATTATATAGTTTTTGTTTAAACCTTCAATATTTGATCTTTTAAAATAATAATACTTTAAAATTAATAAAGCAATTCAAAACTATAGTGAATTAGAAATCTATTTAAAAAGTGATTTGGCTAAAAATATTTTTTATTTAAAAAATTATATAATATTTCCTTTTACATTTATTAACTGATTCAACAATTAATTTTATCCAATACTTCTAATTCAATAAATTAACTTTAAAAATGACTTAAAAGTGTTTAACTAACGGTTTAAAACTTTTAAGTTTACTTTTTTACTACTTTTGCTAAACATTAACGTATAAGATCAAATAAATTACAAGCTACTTGTAGTAAATTTGTCAAACCCTCCTCGGCAGTGTTTTGAACTTATAAATACAAACGTTTAACTTTTTTTTCTTCTTTTTTTACCCACATTTTATCCTTAACAGTATCTTATTAGAATTTCTTCTTTTCCTTTGTTATGTTTAAATTTCTTTTTCAGTCTCTCCTTCCTCTCCCTCTCTCTTAATAATAGTGGTAATGAAGATGAAACTTAAATTTTTATGTATCAATCTATCTCAATTTTCAATTTTTATCACTAAGTCAATCTTATTGGATCTAATGTTTCTCTCATCACACACATATACATATATATATATATATGAAATTACCAAAAGTATAAAATACGTCTTTTTATGTTATTTCATTTCATTAAATACATTCATAAATTATGAGAATGAAATTAAAAAATGAAATCTAAAAGTCATTATTCTTCCTTTTAAAAATGTTAAAAACAACTTTTTGTAAATATTTCATAAACTTATATGGTTTTATAATCTATGTTTATTTGTTTTTGACCCGATTGTTATTATAACTTCCAAACATATACCTTTTAATTAATTTTTTTCTTGAAAAAATAGTCAAATAAAGTAATAAACTCGTCGTATACTTCTTTCAAAATTTGCAATGGTCCACGAAAAAGGTCACGCGAAGCAACCATTCATTTATTGTTATATTTCAACGTCAAGCTTTTAATATTTTTTCAATAAAAATGTTACTGATCAATTTACTTGCCTATAGTATAAATTCTATTCCAAATATTTTAATGTATTTATACATGACATTCTTACAAACCTCATTTATAAAGTTCAGTAAAAAAAATACGTACTTATCGTATTTTTTAAAAAATAAATGCATTCAAGTTCAACTACAATCTTTTTTTTTTTTTTCTAAGTTCAACTATAACTTTAAACCTACTCTTCCCATCAAATAAAATTTTTATTTACTACAAGTAAAAAAGGCTCGTGAGAACTATGCATGTAATTTAGTTAATAATACATATTAAATTTGTGATTTTTTTTTAAATTTTGAATAATATATTTTTAGAGAAAAATAATAAATTTTAAGTGTAATTGAATTTGGAATAAAAATTATTTCATAGTCTAAAATGTTACTAGAAAACTTAAGTGTTAATTAAGGTGGTATCAAATAAAAAGGTTTCAAGAGTTAAGACTTAAGAGTTTCACTAGGGTAAATGATGATTGTTTTCCGTTTGGGTATCCAAAATGCCACGTGGCGACACAATGATTGGACTTTTAACCCATATCAAGCACGTGGCGACGAATGGAGTGAACACGGTATCACAGAACGCGAGTGACCTTCCAGAAACTTCTGCGGGAACTCGTGGCTAGAAATGGCGGAGGCATCTAGCGGCCAGCACGAGGCCACATGGAAGCGCAACCACGTGGGCGTCCGACGTGGCACCCTCGTTCCGCTGAAAATGATTCGTTCATTTTATGCGTTGGCCACTCCAAAGTCCAAAGTAACAAACAAACGCTCTTTCTCTCTCTTCAGCGAGAAGAAACCGCCAGAAAATAAGAGTGTGTGCAAGTGTTTGTGTTGTATTGTGTTGTTGACCTTTGGAATTGGAAGTGGGAATGGCCATGAATAATGGCGAGGGAAGCGACGGAGGGACATTGCAGAGGGTGCTTTACATGTGGGGTTACCTTCCCGGAGCTCTGCCGCAGAGGACGCCGCTGTTGACGCCTGTTGCCGTTAGGGTTCCGCCGTGTGATTATTCTTGGAATGATGTTTGCGGCGGTGGCTGTGGATTTGCTATTGCTATATCAGGTGCCTTACCTTTGCCACTGTTCTTTTTTATTTTGTTGAGGTTTTTGTTTTCAGTTTAAGAATTGGAGGCTTTGTTTGACCTGTTGTCTGGTCCCTTTGGTTTCTTCAAAAAAGGTTTGAATTTGAAAATTAAGCAGGTTTAGCGGAAGTTGTTGAGCTCTGTTGAAGCAGAAAATCAACTCAACTCAGCAGCTTCAGCTTCGTTCTCTGATTTTGTTCTCATTGAAGTTTTTTTTTTTTTTTTTTTTTGGTATCAATTTTCGGTCAAAAAATTGACCTTACTCCCTATATTTGACAAATTAATAATTTTGGTGATCGTATTATTGATAATAATTAGTGAATTTCATCTCTCATCCTACTATTCTATGTTTTAAAGAAAGATGAAATTTATATATTGGGATTAAGACCAATTTTGACCGAAAATTGTAGCATCTAATCACATTTTACCCAAGGTTTTTTAGGGGGCTCTTTCTGTTAAGTTGTGTCTGACTGAACAGTGATTTTTGTATTTTTTTTTTTTAATAATTTGAATTTGATTAAATAAAGTATCGCTTTTGAACTTTGATGGGGTCGTATTTTGTTAGGTTGCTTAAATACTCAAATCCAAGGAGATGAGTTTCAGAGGTTGTTTGGAATTTTGCGATGTTTTCACTACTGTTTCACTTTGAGACTACTTTTTGCCAATCTCTTGCCCCTCATTCTCGTGGAATGCATTGTGTACTTCCTTGTGTTGATGTTGTTATAAATAATTTAAATGATTGTATTTGGGATTAATGCCGTGTTTTTTACTTTCAATGCTCGTGTTTACATCTTTGCATCCCTCTATCTCTCTATTCGCTTCTTTTCTTTTACCATTTTGTTTGTATAAATGGTTCATCATTGCTCACGTGTTCGTCCTTAATCAGAATCAGGGAAGCTCATCACATGGGGCTCAACAGATGATCTAGGCCAAAGCTACGTGACTTCTGGCAAGCATGGGGTAATGCATAACTATGTATAGAATAGAATGACCCTGTTGTCTCTCTTTTTATCTCTTTTTTTCTTTGTCAACAAACTAACTTTTCTGGTTTGTTTGTAAAGGAAACTCCAGAGCCTTTCCCTCTTCCAACCGAAGCCTCTATTGTAAAAGCTGCAGCAGGATGGGCTCATTGTGTTGCTATAACAGGTAAGGTGGATTTCCTTACCTTGCCTCCCTGAAAGAAAAAGAAGAAGAAACGAGATGATGAGACTGAAAGGACAAGTCCTAAACTAAAATAGAACCTATAGTTTGTTTTTCTAAATGGGTTTTTCACGTATCTATTTCTTTAATAAGTAACATCCAAAATGAATTCAATAATATCATCCAATTGGGCAAGAGTTTTTTTTTCTTGTCCATTAAGCAAAGTTTTCTTTCGAGTATCACCCTACAAATATATTTTTGTTTTTCCTTCACAGAACATGGAGAAGTATATACATGGGGATGGAAAGAATGCATTCCCTCTGGGAAGGTATTTGGTGAATCATCAACAGGGGTAAGTCTTGAAAAAGATGTGCCAGGAAGGCATACTCCATTGTCCACAGAGCAAGGTATGTTTGACCTCTTTACGATGACCGTTTATGTACAACTAGTTGTCCCTCCCAAGGAGTGGTCTAAGCAAGCCAAGGTGCACCAAAAAAGGAGTGGGGGATATATGATAGAATATTTGGAATCTGAAAAGAAAGAAGAAAAAAAGTTTTATGGTTTACCCCTCTATGATGAACCCTCATTCCCCACCTGGATGTACTGCCTCCAATGATCCCTCCCTGGGGGGGACCATGAGCCCTTGTTCTTGGTGACTGATTTGGAATTGTTTAGCAATAGTGAGCCCTCGTTCTCAAGGCTCAAGATCTACTGGAGGTACTGCCTCCAGTAACAGTGGAGAAGAAAGTACAAAGCGAAGGAGAGTGTCTTCAGTAAAGCAAACAGCTGAAAGCTCGTCATCCAGTGATGATAGTCTGACAGCATTCCCGTGTCTTGTCACACTAAATCCAGGGATAAGGATAGCTAGTGTTGCAGCTGGTGGACGTCATACACTAGCATTGTCAGGTACGGAACCTTTTTATGGAGTATTTTTACACCTAAATCTAAGATTTTTTCTGTTATTTTCTTCCCATTGTGTAGCGTGGTTTGGTTCTTCTAAGACTTACCATTGATTCTGGTTTTCTGAGAGTTTCAGATACAGGACTGGTGTGGGCTTGGGGCTATGGAGGTGAAGGGCAGCTTGGTCTGGGTTCCAGAATACGTATGGTTTCCACTCCTCATCTTGTTCCTTGCATTGATTCCTCTTATTATGGTAAAGATAGATCTGCTACCCTGGCTCGAGGAAACATGGGTTCAGAAGGACAGACTTTTAGAGTTCCTGGAAGTTACATAAAGAGAATTGCTTGTGGAGGTCGACATAGTGCAGTAATTACAGGTACATACGTGTCAGTCTATTCAGCAACTCAACTGGACTGCCTTCATTTTAGTTACTTTGAAGAACCTAAAATGAAAATATCCATATGCTTTGTTTATAATGTTGCGATTTACCTACCTGGTGAAAAATGTTGCACTTGGTGGTGTTTACTGTTTAGAAGGAGAAAATTAGTTTCTTAATGGATGTAATGGACTGACCAGGAATAGTGTGATTTGACAAGAAGAAATAATATCTTAACAAAAGATCCAAACACTTATGAAAAAATTATCTATAAATAGTATTGTGTTTCTAGATACCATATTAGGAGTTAATTTTTTACTAGTATAGAAACTTGCTTAGTAAGCTTATTTTGTTTCCAAAATCTCTTGTATGTTATCTTTAGTAAATTCATATGTACTAATATTGGAATATCTATCTGTTGAGCTGACAGACGCTGGAGCCTTGCTTACTTTTGGTTGGGGACTCTATGGACAGGTAAAGTTTAAAGTGAACTAGAATATTATTTTGTACTACTGCAAGTTCATATTCTATTTGGCAATGAAACTTGCTGAATTAGTAATTATATACTGTCACAAGCATATTCCGAAATACCAATTTATTTTCATGGCTCTGTAAAAAAGGCTTTTGATGTATCAGCCTATCGAGTATGTTATAACAGATCAAACTTCCAGAGCCATGAAATCTATTGTAAATAAAATCTTCTGATGTGTGCAAACCTGTAGTTTGCTCGCATGGTTCCTAAATCCTATTGTAGAAAATCCCATTCTAATGCAGTATTCTTGTAAGCCACTGAACTTAAACCCTCTCTTGTCCAGCTCCTCTTTGGCGTTGAATTTATTTTCATGAGAAATTAGTTTTGCTTTTTTTTTTTTTTTTTTCCAGCCCTTTTATCATTCAGATCTTATCAGATAATAGGGTGACCCTTGATAATGAGAAGCACAACATGCTCAGAATTACTTCACCTTGCATGTCATGTCACCAACATACTGTTGTTTATTTTTCAATCTAATACTTCCTTCTTACTGTGAGAAATGTGAAGTGCAACTCGTACCTGATTAAAATTTTGCTTTGACTTGCCTGAGATTATGGAAGTATTTATCGTATACATGAACCCAACTAAATTATACTATACCTGGTTGAAATATATTCATCTACAGAACTGCTTAGATACTGTCATCCCTTAACCACTCTTAAGGATCAATCTGTAGGTAAAGTAGAATATGGTGGACAAAAGCAATGTAGATGTTGAAGATGTGGTTCACTATAACAAGGGATTATCTATTCTATTCCTTTACAATATTTCATCTTTCTTGTCACCTGTTGGTCAATGCATGCTTTTGCTCATTATACCTTATTTATGTCATCTTGTTTTTTATCAAGTGTGGGCAAGGAATTACCGATGATGAACTAAGCCCAACTTGTGTATCTTCCCTATTGGGTATCCACATAGAGGGAATTGCTGCAGGACTGTGGCATACAGTCTGTACATCTGCCGATGGTGATGTGTATGCATTTGGTGGGAATCAGTTTGGGCAGTTGGGAACTGGTGCTGATCAAGCTGAGGTATGATGTAATTAGTGCCATCCCATAGATTCACCACTCATTTTGTCGCTAAAACAAAATTACTAGATTATATCAATCACCAGTGTACTGTGATTTTGCATTCATCATAAATATTGGTGTCACTGAAAGAGCTGTTAAGCATGTGGTATTGACAATTCTATTATAGTTATAGGCAATCTGTAATTTCAGTTTTTTAATTGTTAACTTCAATTTTGAAGCAGACTCTACCAAGACTAGTGGATTCTCCGAGTTTGAAAAATTTGCATGCAAAGAATATATCTTGTGGTGCTCGCCACACTGCTTTAGTAACAGGTATACCATCCTATAAACACTATAGACCTGCTTATGTCATTTTCAGAGCTGCCTTGTCAATTTAGGATTCCATTATTGAAGACATTTAATGACAGCGGTGATAGTAAAATTGAAAAATCCTTGAAGAGGGTTGGTTTGCAATGAATGGGTTAAATATAGTCTTTGTATTAGCAAAAGCCCACCTGATCCAAAACTTAATATCATACCGAATAAGATTGCTGGCAAAACCTCAAATTCATATTGTACATTACTGTTTTTACTTTTACTTTTGCAATAGTCATCATGGACTTGTGCACAATTGATGTTGATTTTTTTTTTTTTAATTTTATTGGCAATTTAAAACACAAATTGGCGCGTCTGTTTTTTTTTTATACATTCTAATTAGTTTTCTTTCTTTTGTTTCTGTTCTTCAAGAGGGCGGAAAAGTTTTCTGCTGGGGATGGAACAAATATGGACAGGTTCTTACATCACCCTACCCTGATACAAATACTTTTTTATTTCATGTTTTAAACTACGAACATTATTGGAATTTTCTATCTGACCACATCTATTTTAAGTGAGGAGTAGTGTTGGGTATTACTATTAGTAACATTGTTGTCGAATCATACTCTTCTAAGTTGTTCTTTCTGGGTGTGGCAGCTGGGCCTTGGGGACGTGATTGACCGTAACATTCCTTCTGAAGTCACCATTGAAGGTTGTGTCCCTAAAAATGTTGCTTGTGGTTGGTGGCATACTCTTCTTCTGGCCGAGTCCCACACTTGATGCCATGGTTTATCAGAGGCTCTTGACCCAATTTTGTTAGTTAGCGGTTCTTTTGGAAGGCAATGTATATGTACATACAGTAGTGGTATACAAAGACATACTAGTTTGTATTGTTTCATGGTGTGTGAATGACCATGACTAGCTCTAGTATGTAACACCACAGAAGAGTGATATTTGGCTTGGAAGGAAGTATTGGTTCCTTTTCACATATGTATACATTCTTAACCATTATGTATATTTTATTTTATATTGTATAAACTGTCAAGTATAATTATATATGCTGGAGATTAGCATGCTGGCATGTAATTGTTAGGTAGGTGTAAATGTAATCCTTTTAATTAGTGTATATAACTGTATATCACCCAACCCAACTTCCTTTTGTTTGTTATGGATTATTGGTTACTTATTGGTCTCAGCTTGTTCCATCTGTTGGTGAAAGTAGAGTGATTACACTCACTTTGTTGGTTAGCAGTATGTTTGAGACGACAATATTCTGAGGATTTGATTCGAATTTATTAAGGTTTCTTTGTTGGTAGGTCCATTGAGTATTTTTCTTATTGGATTGGGCTTTGCCTATGACACTGGATCATATAGTATAAAACCTACCCCAATCCAGGCTACTGTTTCCAGCACTTCCTTTTTGTCTTCTGAAATGTAAAATTACATTTCGGATTGTACTTCCTTTCATTTTTGGCTTCTAGATTCATCCATCCGAAATGTAAAAAATGTTCCAGAAAAGTGCAGGAAGCAACAACAGCTCGCAATCCAGCTCAATCCTTTTTTTTTTGGTACTTAATTCCTTTTCATTATTTTGCATTTTGACCATAAAATCATTAAACTTTTGTTAATACACGATTTGATATTATTCATAACATTTTGCTTTGGCTAAATTGCTACTCACTATTGATCCTTTGAATATAAGTTAGCCTACTAAGATTTGATAAGGCGCGGAACTAAATTCTGTTGGTAACCTTATTATTTTCCTCTTCTTTCCTAGCTAGTTTATTAACATAGCATTATTGAAAAGAACTTGGTTGTTATAAAATTTAAAAATTAATTCTTGTGTCCTAATACAATCCATATTGTAAGAGATTAATGTCTATAGGTCAGTATTTTACACGGATAATCAATCACATTCCTTTATTTAGCCACTTCATTTAATAGTTTTTTTAATTAATTAAAAATAAATAAATACATTGCTCCACATCTTGCACGTTCTGAGTCTTGCTTTCACTGCCTCTTCCGTAACGATCCACGCTGCCTCCACCATTCTGAATCAAGCAATTTCCTTTGCCTTTCTGTTTGACACGCATCTGTTTTGCCCTGCTCTGTTACGGTGCTGCTTCATTCATTGCTTCTTTTTTCTTCTTTTTTTTCTCCGCTGCTACGATTCAGTTTTTGCTTTCACTATGTGCGGAATCGGAACGGCGGAGGTAAAGAGGGAGAGGGCAGCGTGAATCATTACAGCGGAGGTCATATGAATCGTTACGGCAGAGGAGGTTAAACTCAGTATCAGAATACTGTTTACGCTTATTTTATTTATTTATTAAAACACAATTATGTGAGGTGACAAAATAAAGAGAGACAGTTGGTTCTGTCTAAAACACTTTTAAACCGACAGTGCATGAATATTAATCTTATATTGTAAAGGATATACGATTGACCGGATAAACAAGCTTTTACTACCACTACACATTTACCCCAAACAATATCAGAATCATTCAACCAGAGAAATTAATTGAACAAAACAATTTTGTCTTGGGCCAATTTCTTTTTTTTTTTTTCCTCTCTTTAGAATCATGGGATAAAATTCAAATATTAAATGTCTACAAAATTAACGTTTTTCTTCCCTTTTTGTCATGGACTCTTTCAACTTCCTTAGGCCCCCAAGATTGACAATGACTACACAAAGAAAGACTATCCTCTGTTGGGACTTCCCCTCGCATCATTTTGAGCCAGTAATTTTTTTTCTGAACCAAAATAAAACAGCCAACAAGATGCAAGTAGAAGGATTTTCTTTTTTTATTTATTTATTTTTAGACGAAAGTATGAAGGATTTTCAACAAAACTAGAACGTAGAACAAAAATTGGGATAGTACGGTTACCTTTTTCTTATATATTTTCAAATTTTGTCATCCGCTATATGTAAGTAAAAGCGGCTTCCAATTTGCAACTGGTCATTAATCACTATAATAATATTTAAAAAATGGAACTATCAATTTGTGGACACTATTAAAAAATCGGTAGCCAAATAAATTGCCCTGAATAGTGAATAGTGAATTTTATTGTTCCACCTTCCCTTCAAGGTTGATAGACCTTAACAGTTATGGAATATTCCCCTTATTTATTCAACCTGGTATTTATGCTAATCTTGTGGTTGACATCACAATAGTTGGATCTTGATCTTGCCGCACACTAGTATTAGTAATGGCCTCTTAATCAAAATCAAATAACCTTTGTTGGACAGTGTTTGTCAAAGGGTCAAAACCTTTTCTTTCATATATAAAAAGGTTGTTAATAAATGTTCTTAAAGAATTTATTAAATATTAAAAACTATAGGAGAAGTAACATTATAAGTCATAACGTAGGAGTTGCATAACATCAAGCAATTGGAGTGTCCAGTTTTGGAAGTGAATGCCCTGGCACTGAATTCATTGCTAGCATGTGGATCAAGTTACTTCATTTTAATAAGAGTAATGTTGGCTTTGCAACAGAAGCATTTTAATAATACTCCATGACAGCGTATCTGCGTCACGTGTAAGTTGGGAAGCTGTAATTGTCTACAGTGGTACAATTTTACATACAAAGTTTAATTTCTACCAAAATCCCCAATATTCTATCGAAAAAAAGTATGCAGCATAATTTATCTAACATGTTCCAATTAAAGTTGTTTACATATAATTATAATTATAAGGTTATCTTGTTGGTTGAAGGAAAAAAAATTATAAATTAGAATCTTTTCCACTAACAAATTACAATAAGAATTACTATTTGTCAATAAAAAAAAATTGCCCACGAAAAGAATAAGACCAAGGCCCAAAAGAGCAACATGACCAGATCTGACCTATCATAATGTCAAGGGGAATCCAAAATCAAAGGGAATTCAAAATTCAACACGTATAGTTAGGTCATTTACACGAAATCACCCCTTCCAAGAATTTGACTCCAATTTAAAGAAAAATTAAAATAACATATATATCACTATCAAAGTCCAATACATTTAATAGATAACTCGATTTCTTAAATATATTCATATGAGATTTGATTTTCTGATTGTGCGTGTAAGAAAAACTTATTAAAAAAGAAAAAATTTACTTTAATAATTTGAACTTCACAAAAAATTAATCTCAAAACTTTTGATTATAAAAATACTTTAATTTAAGAAGAATAAATAAATAAATAAATGTGTCTCACATTGTCACACAACCCTTAATATTCTAGTTCTAAACCCACTATAGTTATTTAAAATAACATGCCAACATTTTATTTAAAGGCGGACAGCAAAAAGATATTGCTTAATAAGAACATTTAAAATTTCACGTGTTTAATAATGTAATTTTATTAATATATTTAATATTATATATATATAATATTGTCTTAAGTATAAGAATAATGTATATAAGAAAGGAGAATAATTAGATTTAAAAAATTATACTTTTTTGAGATAGGAGAGGAGTAGCAAAAATAATTTTATGTAACAATTTAAATAAACTTAAAAAATTTGATATTGAATATGTCACTCCTTCCTCTGATCCAAGCAAAATCTGTCGTTTTTTTTAATAAAATCTGTCGTTAATTTCTACTACTTTGGTGAGGAATTTTATTGCCCACGAAAATATACAAACAAAAAAGTCAGGTTTTTATAGTAATTTTTTTTATAGATTTTTTTTTATTTACTTATTTAATAGAAAAACATAGAAAACAACACAATGAACATAAGAAAGTTATAACCTTTGAATTTAAAACATTATTTTGAGTGAACTAGACCACAAGAAATACCATGTCAGTGATGTTAGGGTGACAAAGTTCAAGGAAAATTAATAAAAAAAAAATCCTATATTACAGATTTTAAGAAATGAGAATATTTGTAGGAGTTATTCTTGAAAAAAAAATTAGGGGTTATTTTTAAACAAGAGCATTTTAGGAATTATTCTCACTCTTATTGATTCAAATGATTTATCTTAAAGTATACTTTTTAATTTTAATTTGAAATTTTATTTTATTTAAAAATTTCAAAAATTCTTAAGAAACAAATCAACCATCTGAAACTACTTTCATTTTGTCTTTATCTGTATATTTTATTTTCTTAACTACTTATCTCTTTAATTTATCATGAGAAAAAAAGAAAAAAAAAATGATTTTGTATTTATCAAATCAAAGCATGAGGATAAAAAAATCAACTATTTCAAACTACTCTCCTTTTATTTTTATTTGTATAATTTATTTTCCTAACTACTTATCTTTTTTATTTTTATCTTTATGTTTAAATATTTTAGGAAGAAAAAAAAAGAAACAAATAAATGTAGAGTATCTAACACAGGAATATGCCGTTTTGGCGACAATTGAGCCTACCGCCACGATTGGGAAATGCAATTGTGAATTTATTTAAATAGTTAAATTAAACCTAGCATCATAACATAGTGAATTAATAATATTCAAATTATTGTTAAAAGATCTGTTTCGAATAGAATTATATTTAGAGGAGGATATTTAAAAAAATAAAAAATGAAAACTAGTATAAACTTCAGAAGTTTGAATTTGCATGTCCAATCTATCTTAAATAGATATTAAAAGAAAGCTTTTGCACATTATTATTTAAATAATACTATCAAGTCATTAAATTGTGATGAAATCTTTCACCAAATTATTTAATTATTGTGATAAGGTTTGATAAGAATAAGATAAAATTTTAAATAAACACTATACATTTAATTTACATCAAGATTAAATAAAAAGAAGGAAAATGAAGAATTGAACAGGAAAGGAAATTTCGATCACATGGTACAATCACAATCATACTAGAGAAAAGAGAGGTGAAGAAGGCACAAATTTTGGTAGCTTGTAAAGTACAAATATAATAATAAAAGTAAAGAGGTTACAAAATTATGATTTACGAAAACAGAATTAGATTGAAATTAACACAAACAGAACAACTGGCCAAAATCCGAAACTACGGAGGAAGCCACCGACACCGAAATCAAGGGAAACTACGCGCACTCCCATTGGATAATTTTTTTTTAAAATATTATTGCACACTTTTTGAAACACGTTTTATATTATTGTAATTACAATTTTTTTATGGATTTGACTTTTTATTTAATGATTTTCTCATCTTGACTTTATATTTTTAATGGTAAATTTCAAAAAATACGTTTAAAATAGTATATTATTAACATTGCTTTTATTTTAAAACAAGCTCGTAGTAATAACTAAAATATAAAGAGTAGATATATTTGTTGGGTTTTACTGTAATTATTCTAGCAGTTATTTCTGATTGGTGCGTTGAGCATAAAATAAAATTTTATGAAGCAAAATGAATAATATTATCATTAAATGAAACAGTATTGATTGAAAAATAGTTTTTTTAAAAAAAAAGAGTAAACGAGAAAGA
>PYAF01005727.1:2653240-2678832 GCA_007407185.1 Glycine tomentella
ACAGTATTGATTGAACTGTGGTCAAACCAAAATTGAAAACATCAATACATAGTTATTAATCAATCAATTAATTAAATTATAAATGATAAATGATAAATGAAAAAAAGTTTTTTTTTTTTTTTTTTTTGTTGAAGAGAGCAAATTAGAAAGAGTTAAATAAATAAATGATAAAAGATAAAAGATAAAAGATAAATGATAAATGATAAAGAGTGGTTAGACTTATCATTGGCTCGTGGCGGGTTATTATATATAGGGGAAGATCAAACGAGACGAATGTGGCCGGTGTGGGTTCTTCACTTCTTCTTCTTCAATTCATTCTAGTTCTGGATTCCGACTAGCGCGTTGACTCGGTCCGGGTTGGGTTCGACTCGGTTCGGTTTTTCATTCTCGCGGATCTAATATTAAGGTAATTCTCATTCTAACAATGTCATTGCCATTGCCATTGCCGTTTCGCTTTGCTCTCTTCTGATTTCTAATCAATTAATGCATGCACGTTATTTCCGAATTCCGATTATTTAATTGCAATGTTCATGTTCCTGATTATTTTTTTGGTTTGGAATTTTTGCTCTGATTTTGATTTCTGATAGATATTACAGTTTGCTACTCAGATCTGGTGCTGTGTTGTGGTTTTTTCCCTTTTGTTTTGTGTTTAATTGATTTCTCTGTTCAGTAATTTCACTTAAATTTTCATGGATTTGTGAAATTTCTGATTGAACCTGATACAGAGGAATTGAATTTTATGTGGAAAAAAAATAGACTAATGCGGAGGAGTAAGGGTTTTTCATTTGCAAAAACGTTGGATAAACTATTCGTTTGCAAATATATCATGTATGTCATGCAATAATGCTTGTTTTGCTCAATTCATGTGAACCCATTGCATCCTTTGTTTCATTTATGTCACGAATTTTAACTTTTAACTCTTTTGTTTCATTTATTTTTGGCTTCAAATGTTGTTGACAGAGTAGCCAAATACCCCTATGTGAAATGTATTTGGTTCTCATGCTGAATTAATGCAATGGTTTCACTTCAAAAGCTTCTCAAGTGGATTTTTTCTTTTTTTAGTAATCTATATGTGAATTTCTTCCATTGAAAGAAGGAAATGGCCGCATACTTTAATTGCCCATAGAATACCAAATATTTTACAATGCACTTTGATTCGAGTGTATATTTGATGCCATTTATGGAGAAGCTTGCATCAGACTTCAACCACTTCGTCATTCTCACTTAAAACTTTAGTTGTGTATCGGTGGATTGTGTCATTGTTTTTCATATATGGTTAAAACTTTTGTGTGCTTTTACGTTCAAGTTCTAGCTTATTGTTCACATTGTGACACGTAAAGGATCCGTGTCACACGCAGAAGATTACTTGTTAGCTCAGGTTCAACTTACTTGTCAGTTGTTCATTAGGTGTTATGTGCAAGTTCTTCTTTCTTTCCTGGCATTGATATTTATAAGACACATTGGTATCTATCTGCTCATATTTAAGATTGTATTCTCTGTTTACTTATCTTGATCTGCTTCTAATATATAAATTTACAGGAAAAGCTTAAGGGCACATTACAATGAAGGCATTGATTCTAGTTGGGGGGTTTGGAACAAGGCTGAGGCCACTGACACTCAGTTTCCCTAAGCCTCTTGTTGATTTTGCTAACAAGCCTATGATTTTGCATCAGGTAAAGCTATTTTAATTTAAGCCTTTTCTTTTTTGTGGAAGGTTTACTGTTTACATCTGTTATTTATAGAAATGATTTAGGGATTTCCTTTCTTGTAGAATCCCTTTTCCATGCAGCATTTGATGCCCTCTATTCTAGATAACAGAGATCTATCAAACTTTTAAGGGAAAAAAAATCTGATTTATATATTCTGGATATATGATAAAAAAAGCAACTAGTTTTTGTGTGTGCATATAACATGAGTATGTATCCTTTGTCTATTTCCTTAATATGACATAGTTGAGTATCCTACTGATTTACCTTTTAATTTGGCTTGTTTTTCAGATAGAGGCCCTTAAGGCCATTGGAGTGACTGAGGTAGTGCTAGCCATCAATTACCAACCAGAGGTAAAGATGTCTCTCCTTACAACATTGTTTTAGTCAATGCTTAAAGAAATTTATGTGGCTAAAGTTTATTTATTTTTAATATGGTGTATGCTTCCTACTGCAGGTTATGTTGAATTTCTTGAAGGATTTTGAATCAAAGCTTGGCATCAAGATCACATGTTCTCAGGAAACTGAACCACTGGGAACAGCAGGTCCGCTGGCTCTTGCCAGGGATAAGCTGATAGATGACTCTGGAGAACCCTTTTTTGTTCTCAACAGTGACGTTATCAGTGAGTATCCACTTAAAGAAATGATTAAATTCCATAAAAGCCATGGAGGAGAGGCTTCCATAATGGTAACAAAGGTAATCCATTTGATAGAAAAATAAAATCCCATTGCTGACATTTAAGACTATACATACAAGTTGGAGAATCCAATATCATTTTTCATCTACTTGTGTAGGTTGACGAGCCATCAAAGTACGGCGTGGTTGTGATGGAAGAGAGCACAGGGCAGGTTGATAAATTTGTTGAAAAACCGAAGTTGTTTGTTGGTAACAAAATCAATGCTGGAATTTACCTGCTGAACCCCTCTGTTTTGGATCGAATTGAACTGAGGCCCACTTCTATCGAGAAAGAGGTTTTTCCAAAGATTGCTGCAGAGAAAAAGCTATTTGCAATGGTCCTGCCAGGATTTTGGATGGACATTGGACAACCGAGGGACTATATTTCTGGCCTGAGGCTTTACCTGGACTCATTGAAGAAGAAGTCATCATCTAAGTTGTCCAGTGGCCCTCAATTTGTAGGGAATGTCATTGTGGATGAGACAGCCAAAATTGGTGAGGGATGTCTCATTGGACCTGATGTTGCTATTGGTCCTGGCTGCATTATTGAGCAAGGTGTTAGACTCAAAAGCTGCACAATAATGCGTGGAGTCCGGGTTAAGAAGCATGCTTGTGTATCCAGCAGTATTGTTGGGTGGCATTCCACTGTTGGGCAATGGGCTCGAGTGGATAATATGACCATCCTTGGAGAAGATGTCCACGTATGTGATGAAATTTACAGCAATGGTGGTGTTGTTTTGCCGCACAAGGAGATCAAGTCAAATATTCTGAAGCCGGAGATTGTCATGTGAGTGATGTCAATGATGTTCAAATTGGTAGCTTGTGGTGAGGAGGTAGAAAAATTATTGAGTCTTAAATATGTTTGTCCGTTTCTTTTTCTTTTTCTTTTTTACTTTACGGCATTTCTTTTCTTTTTATAAGTCAGTTTTTTGGATTAGAATGAGTGATGCCATTGTATTGATGAAAAGGTCAGCATCTTTGTAAATGGCGTTAAGTTTGGTCTGTGCAAAAGTTGTGTATTTTGAGTGTGTATAGAAATAAATTATTGGTTAGTGGTTTCTCTCCAGCCATTGTATCTCTCACGAGCCTTAAACTAAGGACGTATTTTAATCTTCATCTTACTGGGGCAATCTAATATTACTACGAATTTGACAATTAGGTTAGTTGTTAGGTCATTATCATATACAGGTAGATTTCCATATTATGAATTGATATAAAAAGAATTCTATATTATGGGCTCGAGTCGGTGAGGCCTACTTCTACTGGCAGAACATGTGACGTTGGGGTCATAACACAACAAAACCAGATATTTTTCAACACTACGAAAATATCGTTGGAAATGACTGTAAACATGGTGTATCAATGAATTCGTCGGAAATTTGTAGATAGTCTCATCTTAACCATTGCAAAAAAAACAATTATTTGAAGTTTCTATTTTTATCCATTAGCTCGATTGGGAATGCAAGAGTGTTTTGTCGAAGAATAAAGTTAAAGGAAAAAACGGTGATAGTACCATTTTAATACTATATACTTATTACTTTAAAATCCAAATTCCTGATATTATATACTTGTTACTTTAATATTCCTAGATTACTTCTTTTTCTAAGAATACAACGAGTGAAATATGTATTTCAATATACATATTGTCTCATTCTTATTAACCAAACAGAAAATGCATTACATAAATAAGGGCCACGCAAGATGTAATTGAAATAATTTGAGACTTGAGACTCTGCCAAATTTCCATAACTCAACTTAAACTTTTTTTTACTAATAATTATTTGAGACTTGAGACTCTGGTGTGATAGTGGTACCTTTGCGCATCGCCTGGCCCAAAAGAATTACCTCTGAAACTATTTCACATGACAAGAACAGAAACTTCTGGTTGTAACTTGTACGGCCTTGCCTTTATATTTTGTCTCTGTTTTTTTATTTGTTATTCAATGCCTTTTTATATTTGTCTATATTAGAAAATTTTCAACCCGGTGAATAGAGGTGGAGCATGATTTCATTATTGCAGCAATCTTTGGAGCTCTCGACAAACGAAAATGCTACACATACATTTCTCAAAAAAAGAATACGAGGCATTACTTTACGGAGAAAAAGGGTCATGCAGTGTAAATTTTTTTATATACTAATTCAATTATAATTCATTATGTATTATATATAATAAATTTATTAATTTTTAAAATAATTATCTTAAAATAATTTAAATAATAATTTATGATTAAATGATGATGTAAAACTATTTTACACAGTAGATTCATAAACTTTAAACTTTCACTTCATAATAACAAATCATAAAATGATAGAAATAAGAAAAGGATTAGATAAATATTTTTATCCTTTAATTTATTTTTTAGATTCAATTTAATTTTTTAATTTTTTTTAAGTTCAATTTAATTTTTTTATTTTTTAAGTTGAATTTAATCCTTTAATTTCAGATTCAATTTGTTCTTATTATCAAAATTGAATTTACGGTATATTGTCATAGTTTAAAATTATCATTAAATGATTTTAAACCGTAAAAAAATGTATATTTTCTAACACCATCAATTTAATTGAGGACATGACCAAATTAAATTAAAATAATAAATTATTTGAAAAAAAAAAAACTAATTTAAGAAGGAAAAAAATAATGGGTGATAATTTAACTCAGGTGAGGACGTGACGCTTTGGGTGAATAGTGAATTTATTTTTCAATTCACCAAAAAGAAGTGAATTTATTTTTTCTAAAGGCTAATCATCTAGTCAATAATAGCGTTTAATTAATGGGTGTCTCGAACAATACCAAATCCAGATCCGCCTAGATTTGATTATGACATTACAAGGATAATCGGGACAAACCAAACTCTGTTAACCATCCGTCACAGTACTTCATCTTGTATTATTATATATATATATATATATATATATATATATATATATATATATATATACACTGCCGTGTATACCGCCACTGTATTTGGATGTATATTTAGACCAATTTAAATAATAAAAAGTTGGGGTAAACGTACTAATATGACATTGAAGCTAAATGATATATTCAACGTTCTAGGTTGGGTTGTTTTAGGTCAGACACACTTAAGAATAAATCTCAAGAGGAAGGACTGTAAAACCGGAACCCACATTTCTTGGATGCAACATACTAGTGCACGGAAGAAAAAGAAAAGGTACGAGCAAGACGTATTAGAATGGACAATAACCACTGAATGTCACTCAATCAACTTTGCTGTGGTTAATCTCAGTAATTACAGCTTAATAGATCACTGGTTCCTTCACAGACTACTATAAGAGAATCCTAAAACATATCCTAGAAGGAAGAACCCAAATACATTACTGAGTGATTGTCCAGAAAAAACAAACTCTAATTGGTCCACAGGAAAAAAATCACACAATATCATAATAGATACATGACCTTTTCATCCCATGCCATCTTGAGAAGGACAAATCTAATTAACCACCACCCCTGAGCTCCCAAGATGCAGGGTTACCTTTTCCGCAATCAACTGAATTTCTTTCACCCTTTCCTGAACTAACTTCTGGAGTTGCTCTTCTTGATTAGCCTGGTTGTCATCCATTTGCACAGTACTAGCTTCGTTGGCTTCTGATTTGAACATGACAAACGACATCTCCTGGTCAACATCACTTGGTAATTCAATAAGTTGCTTCCCAGACGTCCCAGAATCTTTCCCTATGATATCATACTTAACACGGTTCAAAATAATACTAACAAAGTTCTCCATGTTTTTGTCAACAGGAGTAAGGCCAATGTAGATCAAAACCTCCCAACACTGGAGAAACTGTTGCTTATTAATTTTCAGACTTTTCCTTACATCCTCAATAGCGCTGGGAGGTGGTAAAAGTCGAGGACAATGTGCTTTCTTTGATAACTTTTCTTGCTTCAGAAGTGAAACGGCTTTAGTAACTATATTCTGAATTGGGTCAAAACAAAGCAGGCGAAGTGTGTCAACACATGTGCGGACACGTTGGAAGTGATCTAATGGCTCTTCTACTGTGAAGTCAAAAACATTTTCAGATATAGCAACATCATATAGCACCTCTAGAAGGAATCGACCATAACCCTTGTGCTGGAAAGGAGGTAATACCAGTATCTGCCATCAACAGAAGTTCTAGTCAGAAGGTAGGAATAAGAAGCAATTCATAGAATTTTAAGAAAGCATGTTAAAAGTTAAAACTGATTTCGAGAGTACAGCAGCATTTACTGAATGTCCAGTATATTACCAACCTGGCTTAGTCGCAATCGGGAATCATCAGGATAGTGATAAAATCGATAAACAGCAGTAAAACCAGTCAACCTATATTGGATCTCTCCCTGCTGATCAGTTTTCTTCTGACACACAATATACAGCTCCCACTGTGAATCGGTAACATCAATCGGACTGCTACCTACAAGGGCAAACAAGAAAGGTAAAACAACAATAGACTACAGCAACATGCAATCTAAACATTGTTTGATAAGGCAAGTACGGTACATAAAGTAGTATAATAAGTGAAAATTACCATCAACAAGTAGTAGTGTGAGGGGTATTAGATGACTGTAAAGTTGTCCAGTAGCCATGTTGCCAGCCACCAAACGGACAACCTGGCAAAGAAGTTACACATAAAAAAGGCTCATTTTCACAATCTGCCCCTAAAATATGCATATCAAGTGTCACATACAAAGCATATTAGGTCACGAGCTGACAAGAAAATGTAACACCATACACAAATGTCACATACATGATTTCTCTGATAAACGTTCACAAAAGAACAATCTAAATTTAACAGCTGAAGATTTAGTGAGAATTACCAATAAAAACCCCAATACAGCAGGTGTGTAAAGTTCAGCTAACCACAAACATTCGAGCCTAATCTATTCATGCCAAGAAGGGAGACAATTTTAATGACCAGACCAGCAGGTTTTCCAGAAGAATAAAAAAAACCTACGTACCCCATTGTCCAGAGACTCCACGCTATGCACAGGTAAGGGAGAGAGATATTATACGCAGTCTTACCCTTGCATGTGCAAAGAGGCTGTTTCCAGATTCGAACCCATAACCAACAAGTCACCAAGGCACAACTTTACCGTTGTGCCAGGGGCTCGCCCTCTTCCAGAAGAATAGCAGTATTATAAATCATCATCAGCAATTCAGCATCACATAATATAAACATGAATACAGATTACAGAGGAAAGCAAGTCAACTGAAAATTCCTCTCCTTCAATGCACAGGGAAACAGAATATCACTGGAAAATTCACAAGACTGCACTAGAAAATTGGGAAAAGACAGTTAATAGTAAAATGCTTGTTTTCAGATAGTCATGGTAGATGCATCCAACTAGCACAGTGGACATCTGATCATTAACAGAGAAATGCTAAGTATGGTTCATAACAGAGCTATTCTGATAGTTACTCTCTTTCGATCATTCAATGTCTCAAAACAGTAATTTAATTAAATAATAGCACAAAACACAGACAAATTTGAGATGCAACATGTATGATAGGATGTATTTTTCATAGAAAAACAAAAATTAAACTGGGCATTCACAGTCAAACAACCTAACTTTTACCTACAGTGCAATACATTGAGCCTAAATGTAAATTACAACCTCAACAGTAGAAGTAGAAGAATCTGTAAGCTGGTTAGAATCACAAATGTTCTCCTTGAAAGCTTTGTGCTTCAAAGTTTCTCCATTTGAGATGTTTGCTCTGCAAATCAATTAAAATAGTCATCCACAGTCGTTACAACTTTATAAATCGAATTTCAAATAACATATTAAAATGCAAAGAAACTGTGCATGTTTAGAATGAAAACAATAATAAACACTTAATACCTGACAAAGTCATTATCTACCAAATATTTCTGAAGGAATTCATCCTTGCTATCAACAAGAGTCTCAGCAAAAATTGTCTGCACAAAATAATAAACCAAGTTGTACTTTTGTGAGTACAAGGTGCCAACATATGTTCATCGAGTAGATATTGATGCATACCTGAAGAGCAGATTTCAGATCTGTGACCCCTTTGCCTCGCTTAAACAATTGAGCAACACGTTCAGAAAAGTGTCAAAAGTCATAATGTGAAGCAAAACAAAAGAAAACTCTGAACTAATCAACAAGGTAAAAGAATAACATGCCTATTACTTTTTCCATTAGTCTAAAGTCTAAATGAATTCAGAACTTACATCAGATGAACTCTGGAATGTAATATCAGCATATGCATAAAATGATATGCTGCTAACCCAGATGGCAATCTGCAAAAGAAATAAATGCAAAACATGCTGAAAAAATAAGACATCATACACCATTAAACATTCAAATACATTTATTTTTAAACAAAAGAATCCAACCTTCAAACCCTCGTAGCCATAAATTTTCCCATCATCATCAAAAAAGCTATTCAGATCCACAGGATGAATGACAAAACTCTCTGGAGCATCAAATTCTTCCTTGCTTGAAACTGTACAAAATAGCAGATACTAATTAAAGTATGCATGACAATTGCAAAAACGCAACATACTCACAAGCAACTCAAAGAAATGAGCAAGAAAACTAAATAGCAATAAAGAACATTTAAACGAACTTGACCAGAAACTGATTAGCAAGACCACCGTCCTTAGCAAACTAAGCTCGAGAAAGGCTATTACTAGGCAAAGAGCTGGAACATACTAGCTACAACTGCCAAAGAAATATTGCTCATTGACACAGTCCAATCTACGAGCTACATTAAAAAAGTGTCTACAGAACCCAATAAATCAAATATGAATTAAGTGGTCTTTACTAGTTACTAGTATAAACAAAAAAAATCAAGATAAGCAGGCATTAACATTACCATTATTATTTACATATCATATGGCTTAGACCATGTTCTTATCTAACAACTAATACCTTTCTGGTTACGTACAATGCAGACTAACAACACCACTCTCAACTCATAAACTACAAATAAGGATTCACAGGACTCCAAAAGATAGCGTAAGTAAAAAATAAAACTTAATCAAGTCATAGATAGCAAAATTAGAAGGTCGGAAACCCATTTCCAAAAGAAACCACCTTCCCCCATCCCATAATCGAGTTACACTGGAACCATCCAAATCCAGAAATACCAAATAACATGACAAAATAATAGCATGTTTTAAGCATACCTAGATAGATTGTGATGCAGTCTTTGGCCTCAACTCCAGAATCTAGAAAACACGACCAAAATGTTCATACACGTCGCAGCACCATGAATTGAAGAATTCAATACAAAAATAAATAAAACAATCACTGCAAAACAAATGAAATTCACCAACGCCTGAGAAACCAACACGGCGTCGTTTCTTGACTTCGTTGTCGGCTTCGGAACTTGAACGCTGCTTCTGCCCCATGCTTCTTTCTCTTCTCAGCTCAACTCAGTCTAAGTGGTAGTTAGGGTTTTCAGAGCGGGAAATCAAATTACGTGAAGAATAGAGGGGTTTTAAATAGGGCAAATTCCCGGTACCCCTTATTGGGCCGGACTATAAACAATGGGCCCAAATGTGAATTTGGCCGATTAACAGCTGGGCCTTAAGACAGGGTATATAAACTTGAATGTTTGGAACAATTTCCCAATCCTTAGACATCGTAAAACCCTAGTAAAACCCTTGCGTGCTTGGAAATGGCGTTCAACTCAATTCTTCGAAAGTCGGGTTCTTTCGCGAGGGCTCTTGCTGTCTCGGGTCAATTGACGAAGAATAACCACCTGGGTCATCGCCCTTTACTCTCCACAGCCATCAACCAGCACCAGCACAAGGATTCGTTTGTTCCAAGGTTCCACTTTTCTTCTGTAGCTTCCAAGAAGAAACCAACCTCCGATGAGAACCTTCTCCGGGTCATCGAATCCGAAATCGAATGCGCCCAAGAGACCGACGATCACAACGCAGTAAGTTCCATATTTTGTTTTTTCTTCAATTCATATAATAATAACAATGTTGGTTACTCACTGAAAATTGAATTGGTTGATAGGCTGAAGAGGTTCCGGGTAATTTTCCGTTTAAAATAATCGATAGTCCCGGACAACAGACAATAACGCTTGAGAGAACGTACCAAGACGAGGAAATTAAGGTAGAGGTTCACATGCCCGATTTGGTCACTGGGGAAGAAAATGACGATGATAATGATAATGAGAGTGAAAGAGTTACTCAGTCAAGTATTCCACTTTCAATCAGTGTTCATAAGAAGGGTGGACCCTATCTAGAGTTTAACTGTGTGGGTTACCCTGATGAGATTGTTATTGACGGCTTGTCAGTTAAGAATCCTGATCTCACTGAGGATCAAGTTGCTTATGAGGGACCAGACTTCCAGTATGTTCTTTTTTCTGCAACTCTCTGAATTTTTTTTTTACAATTTGTGGTAACTGGTAACGTCTGTTTCAATGTCTTCTGCAGGGGCTTGGATGAGAATCTGCAGAAGTCTTTCCATAGGTATTTAGAAATCAGAGGAATCAAGCCTAGCACAACCAATTTCTTGCATGAGTACATGATCAACAAGGACAGTAAAGAGTACTTAGTGTGGTTGAAGAAGCTCAAGAGCTTCGTTCAAGCATGAGCCTTTGAAGAAAGCATGAATGTTACTGAATTTTTGTTTAATCACATGCTATACATTAGAAGGAAAAGATACCAAGGAAATTTTACAATCGTGGTTTAGCTGTATCTCCTATTAGTTATGGAAGGTAGATTATGCCTGAAAATGTTTGGTTAATTTGATGAACAAAATTTAGATAAATAATTTAAAAGCTATTAGTTGTACTCCAATTAAAATTGGTTTTACCAAAATTATCCTAATTTATCTATTATTCGCCTTCCCAGGGATGCTTTGTTGAGAAACTTTTCCCTGGGATTTTCGTGTTTGATATTTGGCTAAAAGCATGTATTGGATGTATGTCTTTAACCTCTCTTATTTTCCATTCCATTTTGAGTAAATTGCTGTCTTCATTTAGAAACGTGTCAATTCTCAGTTACTCACTTTTCAGGTTGGTAAATAACTGAGTTTTCTTTTAATTTTGCAATTTATGTATATTGTTGAAATCATTTTGATTTTCTTCTCGTGTTAGCATTAAGGCTTCTGTTTTCCCCTATACAAAAATAAAGGTTTTCTGATAGTCTAGTCCACATGGTTAAGATCGGCAATTCTGCAATTCCTATAACAAAAAATAGTAATATCTTCCTGTACTTTTACCTCAGTATAGGTCTTTAATCAATTCCAACCTGGAATTATAGGGGCAACCTCTTCCCCTTCTGTGGGAAAAATACAACATTGTGCATTAAAAAAATTAACATCTCAAAAACCGAAACTATAAATATCCAATTGTCGTTAACAAAGCAATAAATGGATTCCGTTGCTGAGACTTTATATTCTCTGTTTTCCTAGAGGTGGTGCTTTATTCGTATGCTCACAACAGAAACGTATGCGTTAAATAACAAATTCAACCACAAACTGTAATTGTTGACATAAAAAATTCTTGAAGGAAAGGAACCACCAGATGATGCAAATGACCCTATTTTATTTAATTGTACAGTTTTATACCGTTCTCAACTGTCAAAATAAATGAAAAAGGCTACAAAAGGAAGTATAGCAGTTAGACCATTCAAATTAAGTTGCAATGTCTTTGTGGGTATACACAATCCCTTTATCACCATCCACAACTTGTCCAGTTCCTTTTAGTATCCTGCATCCGCAAAAGGCAAAAGACAATAAAACACAAAGGAAATACCACATACAACTCGGGGTTTTTACTATAAAATGTCAATATGATTATATCATAAAAGGGTTAGGACTGTGATGTAGACACTAGAGTAGTCTTGCGAAATAATTCCATTAAAATAAAAGTGTCATAGTTTGGCTACTTTCCGTGATTGTGTAGCAGCAAGTTATTGATATTTAAGATGTACAGTGTACACTATCAGTGACAACGGACAAATGAAGGACTGAAATATTTAATTTAGTAATTTATCAGCATAATGACCATATGAATTCATACCATCTTGTTGTTAACAATCCCTCAACTCCTACCGGACCTCGAGCATGAATCCTGCTCGTACTAATTCCAACCTATTCAACCAGAAGGGAATTACATAATAGATCAACCTTAATGCAATAGATTGATTACAAATAAAATGCAAACAATATTATACCTCTGCGCCTAGTCCAAATCGTGCCCCATCACTGAATCTGGTGCTTGCATTGTGAAAAACAGCAGCACTGCCAATACAGGATGAACAATATTTACATAAATGCCATTGTATTTATGCGTTGATATCTTTTAGGAATGCAGTTAATAGTTTAAAGGAAATGTTTGTTTCGTGTTTACTAATTAGCAACTTTGTCAAAGACCATCTAAATTACACACAATAATGAGACGCTACAAAGTAGACAATTGAGTAAAACATCTTTTTTTTTTTTTATTGCCCTGGATTTTTTTTTTCATTAAATAAAAAGAAGCATGATATTTCAAATATTACCTGTCAACTTGGCGTTGAAACACATTAGCAACTTCTTTATCTTCTGCAATGATGGAATCAGTATGTGCACTGCCATAAAAGAGAATATATGACACTTTTCCATCTAAGTTTACTACACTAACATAGATGTCAATTGAAATGGACAAGAGCAAAGAAGAAAAATGAAAGCAAAATATATTTCAACATGTTTCCTATCAAGAAGAAAACTGTGAAACAAAATAAAATTGAAAAAGGAAATAGTTCAGAAATTGATTTATTTGAAACCAAACTTTGTGCAAAATTGCATTTGACCGCCTAGCTTCTTTGCCACCTTTCAAGAGAAGCCCATTCCCACTTCGGATTGCCAGTGAAGCTATCTGTTTAGATGATAAGAAGCTACCACTTAAATTGTAGATAACCAATCAAACTGCTTTAAGCTCTAAAGTTCATTCATACCATAACATTAATTCATTTACATATCAATAGTGATTAGCAGTACAACTTTATATTCACTAAATAAATTACAAACATATGCATACCATTCTAACAGGTTAAAAGGAAACATGCATAAATTTAGAAAAGGAAAAGGAAAATATAAGTAAAAAAAATGATGCTCCTCAAGGATGGGAACAAAATGAAATGAGAAATATATGGCACCAGCATATCACAATGTCACAATACATTCGCATAGAAAAACAACAGCATCAGTGGCGTGGAAGTATTGGCAATAAAAAATTATATTCAACAGGTTAAAAAAAATCAGTACAG
This sequence comes from Glycine tomentella, assembly GCA_007407185.1. Lineage (NCBI taxonomy): Eukaryota > Viridiplantae > Streptophyta > Magnoliopsida > Fabales > Fabaceae > Glycine > Glycine tomentella. The sequence continues at coordinate 2,666,852 of PYAF01005727.1, forward strand.
TCAATGACACAACAGTTTCAAGATTATGGAAAATTGCATTCCAGAAAAAAAATTAACTGGTTAATAGGAAGCAAAACAAAATTCAAAAAGTTCATGTGTCTATACAATAAAATATTCCACTTTTTTGCTTGCATGGCCCAAGTGGAGGAACACATGGTTCTTTCAACTCATACTTTTACTGCTAAGGACCATATAAATCACAGTTAAATTTCCAAAAACCGATGATATCATCTAGCTCATTTGAAAACTCACTCATCTGGTAGCCTTTAAACAAATCTTCCCAAACACCTTTAGAGGTTGATACTTCAAACAGCAGTAAACAAGGATAACAAATGAATATAAATGCTGAACACTAAGTAAAAATTTAAATGAAGAGAGTGTGTTTTTCCTTTGGGGAAAAAATTCTGCAGGACTCAACAAAGTTTAAATAAAGGATGAAAGAGAAAGAGAAAATATGAAAAAGGCTTTCACCTGTACAAGAGCATCAGGGCGTGACTCAAAAACAATAAGGAGCACCCCCAAAGGAGATGATGTCTTCTCTAAAATTAGCCCATCTGAAAGCTAAATAAAAGGGTAACTGTCAAAAACACTACAGATCAATATTTTGTAAAACAAATTTGGTGCAATTATGAGTGTCCATGAGAAATTTGTTCATACTTAAAAACACCACAAAAAAATGCAAGTTACACTAAATTAATTTGCCTTCAACAAGATCAAGAATAACACAAGTCTATCTTATCTACTATTAAGATGTAAAATTGGAATATGATGTTAATACTATGCAGAAAGGAAGCTGATTATACTCAGAAAGTGGGCTCAACAACTGGTGTTTTGAAACTACCATGATCCAAAATATAAATTTCCAGATCAACTTCCCATTACCTCAGTTCGTTTTAATACTTGACCAATTGGATCTTCCATGTTGGCAATAATTCGTATGTTGTTTGCAAGGCTTGCAATCTGTCAGTTATCATAGTTTAACATCATAAACTCTTCAGTTTGTTAAAATATGGACAATTTCTTCTAGAAGTTAGCTTTCTTGCCTTCCCAGGTTTTATAGCTAGCCTAGCCACCAAGGATTTTTCATATCCTGCTTGTTGTGCCACAGCAACATCAGCTTCATTTTCAGTCCTGATTATTTTTTCATTTGCTTCCAGGGCATCAGCTATTTTATGTAAAATTTGTTTCCTTTCTTCTGAAGATATGGCCTGCATGGTAATATTAAGATATTAGGACTGCTTCACTAACATCTCAGTAATATATCTACGATTTGTCAGACATATTGTAAATGTGAAGATAGAAAAGATACCTGGAGCCTTCTGGAACATTCCCTGGCTGCAACTGCCATCTCACGAGCATCAACCTCTTTTACTTGGACCCACTCATGTGCATCTTTATGGAAGAGAGTTCCTATACGTTGTCCTTGGAGAACATTAATAATATTCTCAGCTGCAAAACCACTATAAGGAGAAAAAAATGAGACAGAAACAAGGATAAACCAACAACTTGTAAAGATGATAATCCAATAAATGAAAAACAAAAGGAGGGGGTTTCCCAAGTGATTCTCTCATTCTCTATGTGGACATGTACACACATTTTCATTTAAATTTATGAACTCGAAACATGTGGTGGACAAAAAGACAAACAAAGAACAAATTGGAGGAACAAGGAATAAAGAAACAGGGGCAAGAAGCGGGCCGGCGGGCATCTCCCACAATGCAAGCTGCATTGTTCGCCACCACCCGAGAAGCAATAGATTCGAGAGTCTAAGTGCAAACAATTTAAACAATTTTTCAAGTTTCCAAAATTGCTTGTGGTTTAACAAAACAGTCTGTTTAGATGCCAAGGCCTAACTAACCTATTTCTAATTGAAAACAACACTGTTAAGAAATGCTTTGATTAAAACCTAAATACAGTAGAGTAATAATCTTTCACTGCAATATAGTATAATAGTGCACCTGGTAATAACAACAGGAATGCCAGCATCAGCTGCATGAACAGCAGCTTTTACTTTTGCAGTCATTCCACCTCTTCCCACTCTAGACTTGTCACCAAAAGTAATTTCATTCTGATGCTTCTCCTTAATATACGTATGAATAAGCTTTGAATGTGGATCACTTGGAGGGCCACTATAAAGACCTTCTACATCACTCAACAAAATAAGAAGATCGGCTTTTAACTCCAAGGCCAACAGAGCAGATAAACTATCATTATCCCAAAATATACCAGAAGAATCCTGCACAAAAAATACGTTAATGACACTTGATGTACTTAAATATATAGAATTGGAAAGAATACAGCAACTCCAAACTAAACTTTCAATCTGGAAAAAAAAAGTTCAAGTGAAAAATGTTGACCTCCAAACAAACAAATAAAATCCGTTGAAGAAGGGAAGAAAAAATGAGTCTTATTTTTCCTTACAGAAATTGCTACTCCCTCTCTTGTAATACACACATCTGGAAAAATAATTCATTATACCTATTCTCGTGATAAAATAATCTTATCTGATTAACAAAAACTTTTATTTCATAAATGATTTACTAAACTGTACAGTTGCACCAATACATATACTAGTATATTTATCATTTCATTGAGAGTGAACAAATAATTTGAGACAAACAAAAATGTTTCAAAATAAAATGAGGCCGATGGAATATATGCTTTACGGTTGCAAAAAGGCAGACAAAACCTCGGATACAGAATCAACATCATTTGGATCAAATAATGTTACCTACAAAGAAAACATTGGTAGGTTCCACGAACAAAATTAGGGAAGTGGAGTAACAAACCTCATAGGGAGCCTTCCTAGTACTGACAGCATCGTTCTCATTGAACACCGGAATAACCTTAAGCGATAACAACGATTTTACGGTCTCAGTAAGTTGCTCCCTGAAATCCTTATCTCGAAAATCGTTATCGGTCACAAGAAGCTGAGCAGACGTCACATCGAGCTGAAACCGCGAAATGAAAAATTAAAATTACAGCACGTGCAGTTCAAGGAAAATGAATATAGCAGAAAACCTAGAAGATTTTAGCGTTATTCTGACATTAGAATTGAGATGCAAATCACCAACGCAAAACTCTAATTCCGATTCGAAAACACTATCTAAAAAACTGAATCTAAATTTTGTTCACGAATGTAATTATAATTACAATTTATAAAGTGGTTTCTTACTTGAGTGAAGAGAGTATCGTAGAGAGCCATCAGACTGTTCTGTCCGACGGCAGCGCAGGCCTTGCCGTCGAGTTCGAGTTGGGGTTTCTGGAGGTCGGCGAAGCTGCTGTTGATCAATTTGCGGTAGTGGAGTCGTTGGCGGCCGATGCCGACGGCGCCGGAGGAGACGAGAATAATGTCGTATCCGAGGGAGTTGAGTTGCTTAATCTGCTCGCAGAGAGTGCCTAATCTTCCGACCGCTAACCTTCCCTCCTCGCGAGTGACCACGGCAGTACCGACCTTGATGATCACCCGCTTCACGTCCTTCATGAAGCTCCGAGAAGGATCCGCCATGGCTGCGTGCTGATACTGTAGCGGAGCAGAGAAGACCTTCGAATGCAAATGGAATCAAAGTGGATAGCGCCGCCGAATCACAACCTGCCGCGTTACTGTCTTTCACCTTCGTGGCAAATCGCTCCTTCATACTACAAAATTAATATATGTACAAAAAAATGCTACAAAGTTATAAGAGTAGTTAATGATCAGACACGATAAAAGACTTTTACACTCATAGGATAAAATACTCCAATCACAAATTCGCCTTTAATATATTTTTTAAATTAATTATTATAAAAATTAATAAATTTATTATGATAAATTATATGTTTAAATCACAGTGTAAAATTTGTTATACTTTCAATACATAATGTTTTCTATCAAATTATAATTATATTAATATATTTTTTAACAAAATTCAGATTATCTTTCATTTATCATGTAAATTTTATTTGATGATGAAAAAAATGCATATACATAAGTGTATATTTATAATTTTTGTTCTGTATCAACCGAATTTAGATCAACGAGTATTGTGTGGTTTAGTTATTAAGTAATGTGTAAGAATTATTATAAAAGAAAATTTTCATTTTATTGACCATATATAGACTTAACTTAGAAGAATTTAATGTTATTATTTTAGTTTATGTCACTATGATAGTGTTTAAAACAATAGCTTAATTTTTATGCCAAAAAATTACTCACTAGTGTCAGCTCAGAGTGCTGAGAAAATTTATATAATAATTTTTGTTCAAATTATTATGGTTGAATAAGAAAATATAAATATGAATAAGTATGGTTGAATAAGAAAATATTTATTAGTATGACTTTTAAAATAATTGTTTTAAAAATCAAATAAACTTATATATATTAAATATTTCTCTTAAATAACATTATTTTAAAAATTAATAAATTGTTTTTGTTAATTTTGTAAATCATAACAAATGAAAACCTTGTGAAACACGCGATACGTCATTTGAAAATTTGAATGCATGTGGGTTTTCTGCAACTGTCTAGCCTCGTCAGCAAAAATATTCACTATTCAATAGTTATAAAAAGTTAGATTTGCTGCTGGCTGGAGGGAGGGTGGCTGTAAACAACCTAAACTCCATTTAAATAGTTTGTAGCCCTCACGTTTTCTTGTCCTGCAGCCAAAATTGGAAAACTCAAATCAACAAAAATATTAAAAATGATTAATTAATTAAATATACACTCCAGCTAGTTTTATCGCTATATTCCTAATTTTTTATGAGCCTATTACCTGTGTCTAGAGTTAGGTATGAGTTGACTTGCATATTGCATGTTCTTGGATAAATTCCTAATACATTTTTTTTCTAAAGTTAATTTAGTTTAACTATTTGTAAAAAGTTTAGTTGAAAACCGATTCTCATACTCCTAATTGTAAAAGGAGTAATTTATATGTCAATCATAATAACTCCTATTATTATTATTATTGTTGCACTCAAATTTAAAAAATAAACTAATATGAAATATTTTATATTATTTTCAAAATATACAAACATGCAAATATTTTCAAAGTATATCGAGTTATCAAAGAGAATTGAATTTGGAATGAAAACCTAAAGTCAAATAAGTAATTTAACCCAATTTATTTGAGAAATGCTAATTGTTGCGATTATTTTTTAAAATATATTTTACGAATGAAACGATTTCTTCTGATATACTACCAGCTGCTTTAATCTCTTTACTTCACTTTAATTGTAGGAGTAACAATAATTAGAGTTACTTAAATTAGAGTTACTTTATTGTGAGAAACCATTCTTTATTTCTGTATAAGGAAATGAAAAAAGTCTTTATCCATTATCCAAAGTGACTTTTGTTAGAATGATTTTCGTTTTTGAAGTAATTTTAAGTTACTGTGTTTTACTATTAAAGTTGCTCGAAGAGTTCCCATTTTCATGATTCATTTTGGTATGACAAAAGTTTGTATCCATTATCCAAAGTGACTTTTGTTAGAATGATTTTTGTTTTCGAAGTAATTTTAAGTTATTGTGTTTTTACTATCAAAGTTGCTCGAAGAGCTCCCATTTTCATGATTCATTTTGGTATATTTTTATGTCAGTATAACAATTGTTTTGTATAGGTATGATAAGTGTATCTGTTTTCGTGGAGGTTGATCCAAATTTGTCTCAACTTTGATGGAAAAAATCAACTTGATCTGAGTCGAATTTAGCTTTTCCCTTATTGAGAAAGTCGGGTTCGAGGATGAGATTAGGTATGTTGGTTCCTGCCCTTGCTCCATTGATATTCTGATATAATAAATATTTTATATTATTGTTATAACCTTACAATTTTACTGAATTTAGTGCTTATTTTATGTATGAAATTATTATTTTCCTTATAATTATGTACAATGTTTACTTAATTTCATGTTGAGCTCAAAAAATAAATGTGAGCAAACAATTTTTACTGAAGCTGTTACTATAATAAGGTGTCACAATCACTATTTCTTTATGCTATCTAAAAATAAATAAGATCAAACAATTTTTACTTGAAATTTCAATTTAGTATGCTAAATAGATAAAGTCCAATTACAAAAAAAAAATTGTTCTATTTTTTTTCATTTTTATGAATAAGAAAACAAGATAGGATCAAGAGCAGGACAAAGAAACCTGATTCCCAAGTAGGAATAAAGATAGATCTAATTTTTGAACTCTAACAAAAATCAGAGGTGAAAAGGACTTGCAGAGTCGAGAACAAAGAATGAGAAGACTAAACTTGCCCCATCATACCTAGTTTTGGAACAATCTTGCAACAATCTGTCATTACATGTTACTAGTAGTAAGTTAGTTGACTTACAAAACTTTTATTATTAGTAGGTTATTGAAAGTAATTTCCATGCTCATGTTTTTACATCTAATTATAATACACTAGTAGATTAGCAGTATGGTGATATAAAAACAATTGATTTTTCACATTTTTTATGTGATTTTTTACTCTCACCATGGTTTCGCTGTATATCTTAACATTAAAAAAAAACTTTATATCTGAAGATACCGTGAATTCATTTTCTTTTCTAGTTCATTATAGTATTACAGTCTATTTAGTTTTAATATTGGGCCACCACAAATCTTGATCAATGAAAATTATTTTAATGACAATGAAAAAAGTTAGCTACTAAACTCTTCAAATGATCTTTTTAATTATAATTAGATGATACTAAAAACTGAGCATGTAAATCAAGATTAAACTCAATGTTAGGATACCCAATTACACGCTACCTAGTACTTATACTTATTCAACTGAAAATAACATGCAAGCGTGTTACAAGAGGAGTCACCTTACATTGTCACTTTCAAGCAGGAGATGAAAAGAGCAAAATTTGATTCACCAGCATAGGAAATTGCCTTGGCTTCACGCAAAACAGCTACTTATTTTTTTTAAAAAAAATCGATTTAAAACATATTAACTTGACGCAGTAAATTTACAGAAATATGCAAGAAGCTGAAACATAGGCAGATACTACAAATCATGATTGTTCATCCCCTTCCGAAGTATTGGGTCTTCCACAAGACTTTAGGCTGAAATCATACGGAAACTCAGACCCAGCTGATACAGAAATCGCACTACTCTCTCTGCAATTCTTTCTCATCATTCCATCATAGTAAATTCAAAATACACAAACCAATTCTGCTTCAGACGATTCCACTGGCGTCTTGAACAAAGTTAGCCAATGAAGTGAGCTCATAATGATAGTGTTTGGGTCTTACTCTTCACACTGCAGTGCATTTTAGCTACGGAAAGAACCAAACCTTGATGAAGATTGCCAAAGCCATTTGCAAGAAAAATGCTGCAATAATTGCCACTGAAAGTTCATTGCCATCTATGTAAGACCTCAGGTTTAAGGCAACAAAGCTTGCTGAAGCAACGCCCGTAAGGAGTATTATAACCCACCGAAGAAACTCAACAGGAATTATCAACAGGAACTGAAAATATCCCAAGAAATATGAATTAGATAACAATCAGAAAGACTCCACAAAATTAAAGCTTAATTAGCAAACTATTGACGTAATTTCCTACCACAATTTATAAAAATTCAGTTTGAACTTAAATCGAACTTTATGATAACAACAAACATGTGAAAAGAAGCCATGTATCCAATCTGGATATTGTGATATATTATAATTATGCTGCAGAGAATCGGGAAAAAAAAAAATCATTGGACACCGCTATCCATTCACTGCAATATTATTACCACCCAAACCTTGGTTTCTAAATGGTATTCACATGCTGAGGACTGAGGAGGGATGATGAGCTCAAAGTCCATTGATCTTTAAAGGAGTAGGGCCTCATTTTGTTGAGGCACTATCTATTCCAATTTTCCCCTTCAGGCCCACATCCCCCACACTGAACATGTGTGGTACTGGTATAAATAATTGTGCAATATTATTTGTAGTATAAGTAATTGCATAATACAATTTAACACATTGGAGAAAGCAGAAACTTACAGAAGACATGATGAAAATGGTGAGGGAATACCCCCACAAGCACCAAAACCTTATAAGGCTAGCATTTGAACCCATATACTGAAGGAAGAAGTAGTATGCCAATGGAACCACAATTGCATAGCCATAGATAGAGCATGCAGCCACATTCACATAGCTGACATCAAAGCTCCAAGAGGTACTGTTATCAGCATGTTTTTGCATAAGGAACGTGGCCAGATTTCCAAGTGAGGCAAGCACAAAAACCAATGTTGTTGAGATCCATATAAGCCCATATCTATATGACACAAAAGAATCACACCATTAGAATTTGATATCCATCAATATGCACTATTTATTGTTTTTGGGCAAGGGTGCTGAAAATCTGGTTATGTTCTGCAAAATGTCTCCATTAACTCAAATATCTACAGAAAAAAAGAGAAAAAGGGCAGAAAGTAAAATAACAGGCATTTCCTCCAAAATCATATGGTAACAGTTTAAAAGAATTAAAATTCCACACAATTACCACATTTCAATAGTAATCCAAATCAGTATCTCTATTTTGATAATTGAAAGTATAAAAGCACAAGGGCACAAAAAAATAACGCACAAATCAGGGTTAGCATCTATCTTGCTGAAAAAGTCTGCACCAACTGGATTCAAGGAACTTATCAATCTGATTAGGACAACATCCGTGTCTACATTGAAATACTCTGAATAAGATGATATGCTAAAGATTCCCCTCCAGTTGTTTGCTGGCTGTTGTTCAAAAGCTTCTGCATGGATGAACAAACAAGAGAAAAATAAACAGCATTATTATATCAGCAAGTGACAAAGAAAAATGAAAATACAAAAGGCCTCTATTCACAAATCTGACCATAGAACCAAACAACGGTGTGAATCTTGGTCAATGATGAAACTAAAATCTATAGATAATTCAAAATTCAGAAAAAACAATTGGTTTAATGTAGGGAACCACACTTAATATATGCAATTATTAGTTATGTAAAACCATAATTAGAATTTAGAAATAATGCTTGGTGATGCTTGGACATGGTGATCTATTCATTTATACAGATACTAGCCGAGTAACATCATTAAAATAAGCTTAAATAAAATTTACAGGCAGTTAACATCATTAAAATTAAATCAAATAACTATATTTCAGTTATATGAAAGTCCATAAGATAATGCACACAGGAACTTTCTTCTCTTGGTTTCAGGTGATTGGTTCTCACTATTGACGATTTGATTAAAAAGTTTATATAAAGTATAAAATATAATAAAAATTAAAAAATAGCTAAAATATTTGCAAATTTTAATTTGTTTTTTAACAAGAGGCAATTGATGACTAAGATGTAATAACTAATAACATCAACATCAACATCAACAACACCTTTAACCCAAGTTAATTGGGGTCGGTGGTAGATGAATCCAATGATAGATCGGAAATAAGACAAAGAAAGAGAAAGGGAGAGGGGAAGAACAAGTGAAAATAAGACAAAAGAGAGAAAAAATAAGCTAAAATAAAACAGGGGTGAAAGGAGGATGAGAGAAATGAAGAGGAAAATAACTAAAAAAAGGGAACAACTGAAACATAGAAATACTAATGGGTTTAACCCTCCATAGTGAATAACAAAAGAAAATATAAAATAAATATGTATAATTAATTAGTCAATAAAATTCCTTTCAACCAAAAGAGGCACCTGTGATGCAGGTATAAAGAAAAAAATAAATTTGATTTATTTAAGAACAGCATAATAGTTTTCTCATTAAGTAGCATTAGGCAAAAGGGGTCAAAATATAACTTAAGTAGAATATTAGGTTCAGCATGGAAATAAAATAACTAAGTTTGAACTTTGAATTCTTAGACACAATCCACCAGTTCAAATTGGCTTCAAAGCCTAGAAAGAACAAAGGGAAAAACAGGAACAAAGTGTCAGCAACCATACTTGGGAGTATGAAAATGACTTTAAGCAAACGTAAAATTACAACAGTAACACATTAAAGAAATCATAGAATATGCTAACTCTCCCCCAAAATAGCTGAGTAAAGGTCTAGGATTATAATTGGTGTTTTCTAATTCTACAATTTCAGAAGTGTTATGAATGGATGTAATTGACAACTAATTTAGAACGTACAACATATAAATTAGTTAACAATATGATGTGAATAGGAAAAAAAAGGGAGAAAAAAAAGTTAAAAAACTGCTTGAAAGCTCTAGTAGCATTCGTCAGCTCTAAGATAGCTACAACTAAAAGAAAAAACAAATCTCCTCCAGCCAGCCATGAATTCACTATACAGTATACTGATTAGTGTCTCACTGTCGTGTACTCAAGTGACCGGGAAAAGGCCAATATATTGTTAAATCATTTAAACTGAGAGAAAGAAGAGAGAAAAATCAGAAGAAAAAAAAAACAACTATCTCAATTCTGAAAGTCACAAAATTGGAGAAAATACCAGTAGGACTGCCAAGAGTTTGATGTCCCGGTCCTCCGTCTCCTCCATTGTTGGGAGGAAATGTTTGCATATTTGCACCGGTGGCTACATGCATCATATATGTTCATAAGCCATTTGTTTTAGAGGCACTTAAACTTTAGAATTAAGAAATGTAAGAAACAGAAAAATTGATATAACTCCATACCCACATGTTTCGTGGCATTATTTTCTTCAGTTATGACCGCCTGAGCACCAAACAGGTAAAAGCACAGAACCAAAAATATTGAAATAAGTTAGAAAAAATAGTAATTTAGATCACACAAGTTCATCAACAAAAAAACTTTTACAGCGCCAGAACCATAAAATTCAAAAATCAAAAGGCTTTGAAAGAGAAATAACCATAAAGACATAAGTTAACAAAATCAAAGTAATGCCAAAAACTTAAAATCACAGGCATATTCGACACAGGCCACAGTTCTCTTGCTAAATTTAGAAATGACTTCACAGTTCTTGCTATTTTGTCATTGTACAATCAAACAGTTACACTTCTATTTCCATAATTTCACTTCATTTCATTCCATTACGCTAAATTTCCGCACAATCAACTTAATTCCTAAAGAAAATAAAAACTGAGAACAATTTTCTGAACACGATCGAGCATGCAGAGAGTGAATTGAAGCAGTAATGACATAAAAATAGCAAAAATTGAAAAAAAAAAAAAAAAAGAGAGGAAAAAAACGAAAGCTGGTCGCTCACAGGAACTGAACCGAGCAAGTCGCTAGTGGGAAGACCTGTGTACGAAGACTCCTCCATGGAATTCGAAACAATGCAGAGAAAACAAGGTGCGTGAAGAAAACCTCGTTAGTTCAAAAAAGCATTGAAAGGGTTATGAGTATTAATCGGAAACGGAATCGGAATCGGAATTGAGCCCTAGATAGATGAAGAAGAAAACGTTGTTTTTCTTTTTCGTCGTTTGGAAGGAACGTGCTGCAAACAAATTAGCGTGGTCTCTGATACACAGGAATGGACCCCACCTTCAAATTCAATTCGCCGGGCCACACACGTTCCTGATACTTTTTTTTTTTTTTTTTAATTTAAAAATTGTTGTTCATAGTTTCCATGTTGCACGGGCTTCTCTTTCCAACGAGGGGGTTAACTTGCTACACCAGTTGTTTTTCTTATACACCCAGCGTACACAGTGTAATATCGATTTTACCCTTCTCATAATCCAGAAAAAGGCTCATACGGATTCGCAATCCGTAAGAACTTTACGGATTCGTAATCCGTAAAAATCTTATTCTTACGAATTCGTAATCCGTAAGAGTAAATCCGTACGGATTCGTAATCCGTACGAGTTAAAATTTTTTAAAATCGTTTTTGAAATAATGGTCCAGGTGGGTGTCGAACCCTAACCTTCAATTAGGAAAATCGTGCTCTGACCAACTGAGCTACTAGACCATTCATGTTAAAAACTAATTAAAATTGCTATATATAACATTACAAATTTTAATGTATATTTAATACACATAAATTTACATAATTAATTTTTATCTAATAATATTTTTTTACATATATAAATTTTTAATATATATGAACCTCTGATTTTA
>PYAF01005727.1:2678932-2726981 GCA_007407185.1 Glycine tomentella
AAGTTATAAAATTTATAAATAAAATATATTTTTATTTTATTAGATAAAAAATATATTATCAGATAAAATCATGGTTTAATTATAAAATATATTTTTTAAAATAATTAATTTTAAAAAATATATTTTATTCTATAAAAAATATATTATTAGATAAAATCATGCTTTAATTATAAAATATATGAATTTTGAGAACAATAAATTAAAATAAAAATCATGACTTAGTTAAAAATTATAGATTTGAATAAAAAATATTAGGTTCATATATTTTAAAAATTTTAATTTTATAAAATCAGAGGTTCATATACATTAAAAATTTATATATGTAAAAAAATATTATTAGATAAAAATTAATTATATAAATTTATGTGTATTAAATATACATTAAAATTTGTAATGTTATATATAGCAATTTTAATTAGTTTTTAACATGAATGGTCTAGTAGCTCAGTTGGTCAGAGCACGATTTTCCTAATTGAAGGTTAGGGGTTCGACACCCACCTGGACCATTATCTCAAAAACCATTTTAAAAATTTTTAACTCGTACGGATTACGAATCCGTAAGAATAAGATTCTTACGGATTACGAATCCATAAAGTTCTTACGGATTGCGAATCAGTATGAGCCTTTTTCCGGATTATGAGAAGGGTAAAATCGGTATTGCACTGTGTACGCTGGGTGTATGAGAAAAACGACTGGTGTAGGAAGTTAACCCCTCCAACGAGGCTCATGTGATTGGGATACGAGAATGAGCCCGCTCTATAGGCTCGTGTATTGAGATATTAAATTATGAAGGTTTTTTTTAGAAAAAAATGGTTCAATGACGAATGTACATAATTTTACACAATTATTCAAACACAAATTATTATAATATAATAAATTTATTTATTTTTAATAATTATTTTAAAATTTATATAAAAAAATTTTAAATTAAATGGTAATATAAATCATTTTATACAATAATAAGCATTAAATTTGATATTTTTGTCTTTCTAAACTATGTCCTAAAATTAGGATCAAGATTCCTAATAGTTGAAAAATTTCCATATTCACGCATTCAATTAATTGAAACCATTAAATATATTGAATCACTCATAATTTATCTTGATAAATTTAATTTAAAATATCAATAGTTATGAAGTAATAAGCATTAAATGGTTTCAATTCACTAATACAGATAATCCATTTCCCAAAATCCATTAGTTATGAAATTAATAATTTTTTTTATTATTATTAGAATTGTATCAAGAATAAAAAATGAGTATTTTGTTATTCTTAAATATAATTTTTTTTTTGTTGTGTAACCATTGTATTTAGGGCACTTATCAACATTTTTTCCCTACCCTTTTTTCTCATAATTTCACAACACTTTTTTTTTATATATTTTAAAATACTCCCACTCTTCCCCTTCTCCATGACAAACACCCGTCCATCTTGTCTCTCATCCCTGCCTTTCCTTTTACTCATTTCCTGTCTTCTCTCCTTCCTCCTGGTACTCTTCTCTTTCACTGATATCGTTTTCTTTAGTGAATTTTAACTTTTTTTCACTGCCAATGGAAAATGTTTGAAAACTAGTTTCTAGAAAAATGTTATGGAAATTAATTTCCAGAATATTATTAGAAGATTTCCAGAAACTAATTTCTTTTTTTCAATAACATTTCAGAAACAATTTTTTGTAAGTATATTTTTTTTTAAAAAAAGATTATAAAAAAGAAAAGGAGGTACAAAGAAAAAAGAGAGAGTAAATAGTCTCCCAGTGATGAATAAAAATTGGGCTTAAGAAGGGAACAATTTGTGAGTCCCATGCATTCACCAAACCTAAAATTACAAAAGTCAATTTTCATAAAATGTCTGAGCCCGGGTTCGAACCGGGGACCTCTAGTGTGTGAGACTAGCGTGATAACCAACTACACCACCCAGACAAGTCAGTGCAAGTCTTCATTTTAAATTTTACAATTATACATATGTGCCCCCCAGAATCCCCCTTACTTAATAAAATGTTCAAGATCAAGTCAACGTAGGATATATGCATGTACGTGAAATAAAACACTGAAACTCACGTTTGACTGTTATGCTTGTTTTCATCCTCAACTCACAATTCCCAAAGTATATCATTTCCCCCCTTAAATTCACAAACTGAAGCTTCAATCTGTAGTACTACAATGTTTCCGTTACTGTTATTGTCACTATGCTGCTCGTTTGTGATGTCACAATCACAAACACAAACGCAACACAATTACGATTCATCATCTCCTTACATCTCACCCGCCACGGTGTTTCTCAATTACGAGAAAATGGTTAAGAATTTCAAAGTGTTCATGTACAAGCCAAACAACCCCCAACTCAAATTCGCGACCACGGTGGAGTCTCTGTTCTATTCTTCACTAAAGAACAGCACCTACCTCACCCAAGATCCCGAGGAAGCGCACCTTTTCTTCGTCCCTTTCTCCCCAGACCTCTCCACGCGTGCCCTCGCGCGTGTCCTTACACGCATCAGCAACGACCTCCCGTACTGGAACCGCACCCTCGGCGCCGACCACTTCTACCTTTCCTGCGACGGAATCCCCCTCGAACCGGACCGGAACCTCGTAGTATTGAAGAAAAACGCCGTTCAAATCACGTGCTTCCCCACACAAAAGGACAAGTTTGTCCCTCACAAGGACGTCACGCTGCCCCCGCTCCCCAGTCCCCACGCGCGGGCGAGGCGAGTGCGTGCAGGCGCCTTGGTCATTGATAATACTGAGACGGAGGTAGTGTTTGATTGAAAATTTTAAAAATTGATATAGGTCTCACGTATTTATATTCTTATTTTAATTCAAAAAATTTATTTTCTTTTATAGTACTTTTTTTTTATTTGTTTGAATCAAACACAGGCTGAGATTTGGAGGGGAGACGAGTTTTGCGTGGTGGAGTACGGGAGCAACGTGTCGTGGATAGGGGAAGCGCTGCGTTTAGGGTGTGTGCCGGTAGTGATTGCCAAGGGACACATAAACGACGTGCCGTTTATGGATGTGCTGAGGTGGAAAGAAATGGCGGTGTTTGTGAGAAGTGTGCGAGGAGTGATGCGTGTGTTGGGTGACACGTGGAGGGAACGACACAAGCGGATGAGAGGATTGGGTGTGGATGCGAGTAAGCACTTCCAATGGAACCAACCTCCTTTGCCCTTTGATGCGTTCAACACTATCATGTATCAGTTGTGGCTCAGACGCCATACCGTTCGATATGTTAGAATGCAATAAAATTAATTTTATTTTTTCAATAATAATTGTTTTTTTTTTTTTTGTGAGTGTTTGTACAAGCGATTGAATAATGCTTTAGGTTCGACTGATTTTTTTTTTTTTTGGAAGTGGATCCCTTACACTTGCTTTGTTTTCAACTGTACAAAATATTTACACTTGATTTGTATTTTATGATTTAATTTTTATTAAACAAATGAGATAATAATCATGCAAAATGATTCTTTTTTTGCATTTTGAAATATTATAAACTGAATTTTGAAAGTTTGATCTTATTACTAAAACATTGAATATGGGGAAATTGTTACGTAAGAACAAAGATAAAAACGTGTGAATGAACCAATGGGCCGGATGTATCAACTGAATGTACATTTCTTGAGAAGAGACTATCTTTGAGAATGAATCAAAGGATGGGATAGGAGGTATCAAATGAATGTCCAACGCTGTTGGATTTTCAGAATAAAGTGCACAACTAGCCCTGTAATGGACTGTGTCAATGCCAGAGAAAACTCATCAAATTATGGACTGTTTTAGCATTAGAATGGAAATCTCTATCTCGAAGGAACCTTCAAATTTGTCCAACGAATCACTTCTTGACCAAGTTCAACACGTCACCAACAAGGTGTAAAGAGCCAGTCACAAGGACCTGATGCAGTCAGAATTTGCAGTCAGAATTCTATACTGATGGGAAAAAACTATGTATATATTTCAAGAGCAATTTGTAGATAGCCATATTCTCTATTCTATAACCACACTGTTTGTTGGGCATTGAGAGAGAACATATCAAATCTAACAAGTGGGAACATTGTAAGCCAAATGTTCAAAATATACAATCGTGTACAAAGTCTTTCAAGTACAACATAAATTAGAGAAAAGAAAAATGTGAGCAAAACATACAAGAATTCGAACTGACAGAAAGCTGTGATTATGTGAGATTACATTATATATTTGCAACTAATGAATGGTCATTATATTAGATATTTAGTTACATTGATTAAATTTCTTATCCTGTGATACCAAATATTTGCAATTCTTAAGTGTAACTTATGTTACCTGAAAACGAACTGATTGATTTTGTTGCACTCTGTCCCTGAGCCATTTGATTGCCAATGGCAATGACGGAAACACTGCACTATGATCACAATTACTGACACTCATTTCCATATCATCTTTTAGTTCTTCAGAAACAATGTCAGTACTTCTACCTGCTAAGCCAAGTGATCACAAACAAATTATTTTAAGTGAAAAAATATTCTAAAGCCTCTAACTTAAAGACACAATCAGTGAAGGAAAACAAGGAAAATGATGGGTAGAGAACAGACATGGCAATTCTCCCATCAAGCAGTAAATCTCAATGAACTCACAAAAGAAGATAAGTTTGGGACTGAACGTCTTTAGGAGAAAGTTCTCCGATCATGTGAAAAGGTTGTCTGATTAAAAGGGGTAGAAAAATATCGAAGCAGAACTTCCAAGAGAATCATTAAACCAACCAGATTATAAATGGTTTATTGAAATTTGGTTCAGATAAAGCTATTAACATTATTTTGTCATTTGATCCTGTAACCAATCCCATCTAGTGGGAAAAGGCTTGATAGTTGTATGAGTTTTTGATAAACCCCAGTGCCATTAATTGATCATTTAGCCAACCCCATCTAGTCAAATAAGACAAATTTAGGCAACCAACTGCAAGGCTAGAGCCGGGCTTAATTAGAGAAACTATCATGATGATGAAAGTATCAAAAAGTAATAGCAAGCAACCAAGGTAAATAAGGGATGAATGTAATGTAATAGTTCCCCTTATCTCTACACAAGAAGATTTCATTGGTATTTTCGAGTCTTTCGGCCCAATAGTTCAACCTAACCTGTTCAAACTTAAATGAATAAGTGGGGCAAGAGTTAGCTAGTACATCCTAAATCGGCAGTATGACAGACTAGTATCTGCACCTGGTAGTTGCCATCAACAGTTATGGTTCTAACTATATTCCATACCTACAAAAAATCTTGAATAATCACTACCTTTGCTGCCTTGCATGAGATTTTCCCACACTCTTTGAAGATTGAACTGCCATGACAGATCAACTTTGGAATCAGTCCGTGTAAAAGCCTGGGGTCCAACTTTATTAAACACAGATAAACTTGGTACAAAGAGCGCCTTCTTGAAGTAGACACCTACAATTTCAATTTAACTGTTCCTTTATTCCATGGAGTAAAAAAAAAAAAAATACTTTCTTCAGGGAAAGAAATGTCATTGGAAAAATGATTTGAATTACTTTTTCCTCCTAATAATCATAAATAATCACAGAACTACTAAAGAAGAAAGCCACTTAAATGCCAAATATTAAGCTTTACTTAAAGCTTTTAAAATATCTTGGATTAAGTCATTATTGAGTAATCATAGTCTAGCATAATCCAGAACTACTGACCATGATCAGCACACGTTTTCATCAGCTGAGGAAGAAGCAACTGTGGATCTCGTACAGTCAAACAATTGAACAGCAATATCTGCAAGTAATTCAATTACTTCAACTAAAAAAGTCTCATGAAAAAAAGACCATTGTTTATTAAAAAGAAATAGTAGTGTTAGCATTCCCACTCTTATCTCATTATAGATTTTTTTAAATAAAAATAAATAAAAGAAAGCTGATTGCATATGATCATCCTGATATCTGATACACCAGGTTCATTTGAGAAAAGACCCATGAATCACTAGATATCAAGCAAAACCATGAAACAACCATAAAAACAGGGTGTTTCGTGTCCAAACTTGACAGTTGACACACATTTGCATCTCATTTCTCATTTCTTCTGATAATGCAACCTAGTTATTGGTCAATGTTTCTCACCTCCCATATGTGGAAATCAAATAGCAGCCAGTACAGTGTACAAACTTCTAAAATTCACAACAAACATGGATAACAAAGGTACAACTATAACTCATGTATAAGAGTAAAGAGTTCAGATACATAACATCCCATGGGTGTTTTTGTTATTATAATGCTTTGAACTGATATCTAAATAGAAGATTGGGGTAAGCTTACCAAGACAATTATTAGCCTGTCTCAAGTAATATACTTCAAAAAGATAAGGTCTAGGAAGCCTGAAGAAATTGATAATCTGTATCTTTATGGTTCTTATTAAGAGTAATTTACATGCCCAAGCGTAAGGTTAAAACACATGACAAGCTCCATATATGTTGATTTTCTAACTAAGGGCATTAGATATTACTAAACATAAGTTATTCTTGGTTAAAACATCTGTAGATGGAATCTCCTCAACAGAACAGACATTGAATAACTTTATTTTACAATGATATGTGCTTAAATTTTAACAAATCTTCTTAAAGTAAGATTTTAAGTCTATACTCTACCGGAGTGGAATTTCTCTGGGATCCTCTTTCGCCGTGGTGTGTGCTCTTCACTACTTCATGTGACAATTTAGAATTATTAAGTTGCCGATGAAACAAGGTTTGGTCCGGGTTGTATTCTTTGATGGCTAGAGAAAACCACCTTGCACACACTTCCATGCTTTCAGGACTATGAGCCCCATCTAAAAAATAAACAAGTTCATTTGACCTTTCACTCTTGATGTGTTGGTCAGGAACAATTTGAGCCCTTCCTTGCAAACTTGCACTTGTTAACCCTTTTATGAACTGCTCTGGCAAAGTGTCCTTCATGCAGGTAGATGGATCACTTCAGCAATAAGGCACAAAAGAAGAAGAAGATTATGTAAAAAGAGCTAATTTTAAAACTTACAGTTTGTTCCAAATGAATATCTCCAACATGCCCAGTCCTTTTCAGCCATGTAAAGCACAGGGCGATGGCAAGACCAACATTTAAATATTGGTGCTCGCCTTCGAGACCAAGTCTCAACCCATTTAGCAATTTGGCATCTAATGGAGTTAGCACTTGAAGAGGTACCTGGAATTAGCAAGGTTTAGTTAGCTGATTGAATGCAAGGACCAAAGAGTCAAACATCTTTCAATAAAGGCAGTTAGAAAAGCTACTTGGAATAAGTGTTATGTATAGCCTGGCTTTCAGAAGATCACTGACAAATGGAAAAGTACATAAAGCATGAAGACAAAATTGATAAAATGCAGCATGAGAATGACAAGCCATGATGAATTACATTGAAGGCATTTTTCTCTTTCCAAGATAATACAAAAATCTTAATAACAAAGTTGTAATTATATAACATCATTTGATAGAATAAATAAATGTCAAAACACTATATTAAATAGCTATTCAAGTCATTACATGTATAGTGAATTTGCACTTTTATTCCTAAACAAATACATTGCCAAATTGTACCCCTTTACTTGATATTGATATGCCAATGTTATATTTATACAGTTACACCAAGTGATGAGTCATTCAGACTTATTTTAGAAGCAAAACAACTTCATAAGAGAACATACTTACATTTAATTGAGATGCCTTCTCTTCAAGTACATGCATTGCTTCATCAGGTTGAGGCACTGTAAAAGCTGGAATCCGATTCTAAAAACAAATTGTTGTAAATAACAGAAATATATTAGGGGATCCAACATTATCTTATTTGATTTTTTATCATATTTTTCCTATTTATAGTCAGGAATTTGTTTCCTTATCTTAGGGGTAGTTGTTCCCCTATAAAGCATGATTAGAGAACGTAATTCTTGTGACAAATCAATAAAAGTTTCTTTTTCAACTCAAATGAATAAATAAATAAAAGGAGTTTATCAGGAATAAAGTGCAAATTGCAGATAGGCATCAAAATGTTTTTTTATTCTTGAAAAGAAGATAATATTCTACTCCAAAACAATACCTTGAAGATACCAGCCTTCTCACCGGCAATTTCTCCCAGAGTATTTCCTGTTAATAAAATCCAGAATGAGTATACTCAAATCGTTGAACAAATTAGTGGCATTGCAACATTATGTTCAATCATATTCAGAAAAAAAAATTGTATCATAATATATGAAATTTCAAAATGCAAATTTTCATACACAATAGCCATGGCATCCATTAAATTAGTGATTATCTAGAATTCTAAAATAGAAAACTAACCAAGAATCTCCATGTGGTCATACCCAAGAGAAGTTATTCCACATACAATAGGTGCCTGAACCTGAAATATCAACACATCTGCATGAACTTGTTCGTAGATCAACTTCATAGAAAATATTAATACAAATAAAAGGATTCAAAGCTCATTATTCAATCAGTCTTGTAATGCTAGAGACAAACATATTTCTGATGAAATGAAAATAAACATACCACATTTGTTGCATCGTATTTTCCACCTAATCCTACCTCCATTATAGCAACATCTACCTACATAAAATTTCAGAAAGAAAAGCTTTTATCCATTCATAACAACATACACAAAAAGATAGTGTATAATTGAAGAATTTTTTGTAGAAATTAAAGCACGGGGATCAAACCTGCTCTGCTGCAAATATCTTGAAAGCAAGTAAAGCAAGGAAACGAAAATAGGTAGGCATTGGAATATTGTCATCAGTTTTTTCCTGTACACCATCAAAATGAGAAACCAGTTATGTTAATACTATGAGCAAGAACATCAAGTTACATTGTAAAAGAGAATGTAACATGATCACTTTGACGATATAAACTTAACTATATGGTATTATTGCCATACTACATCATAATTGTGATTGTCATCAATGTCATGGTATAAAAATGTGTTGGTTTACAGAACAGAAGGTGATTCTTATAGACTCACCATATTGTTAAGTAAAGCCATGTTTTGTTTTTCTTCTTTTTTCCATTTTATTTTGTTTCATATGACATTCAAATTGATAGGGCCTTAACACCAAGCACCTTGAGTTCAATGCTTACAACCTTATGTTCCTTTTCTCAAACTATACAACATTTAAGACCCCTTTCTTCTGTATGCTTTACCAGTTCACACAAACTTGTCAATGGTACCAAACAGGATCAATTAGGTGTTCTTCCATCACTATTTTCTTCTGAAATCAATGCAATAACTCCAAAGAGAACAGTTGAATAAGTTTTCTAACATAGTTGGCAGAAAATATTCTTTTTGTCCCTATAAGAGTAACTGGTGGACTAATTTATTTATTTATTTTAAAAATGTAGAGCTAAAATTGGAGTCAATAACCAGTAATACAAATATAGTTGCAAGGCAAGTTGGCTCTGGCTCAAAATAAAAAATTGAGAAAAGGTTGACTTGGTTTCCCATTCCGTCAAAACCTCTGCCCATATATATCCAAATGAAATTTATGCTCAGAAACATACCTTTAGTCTATCATAACACCACCAGAAGTATGCTAAAAATTTCTCTTCACAAATTTCCATACTGCAGAATCAAAGAACTGTAATTATGTTGCAACTAAAGACACAATACACTGTGTTTTCCTTGGTCTGTAAAATTCAGTGAAATAACAAAAGTGCAAATACTAAAGAATAATTTTGTAGCAGAACAAATCAATTAAGAAAATTATCAGAATTCATATGCTCAATTAGTATGCACCCTCCACAAAACAGATGACAGACACAATGAAGATCAAAGATTTCAATATTCCCATTTGAAATATCAAATTAACTCAAAATGGAAAATGACACGAGTAGATAGGAAAACACACAAAAAATCAACATAAGAATATGAAGCACTCACCCATCTAAACGAAATCTCTCTCGGATATCAATGAGGTGAGGAGATGTGAAGAGACCAGTTCGAAAACCACAGTTACGCAATATAGATTCTGTGAAGGTGCAGGTAGATCCCTATCAAACCACAGTTAAAAAAAAAAAAAAAGAAGCAATTTCCATCATTAAAATAAGCACATAATTACTAACAATGACATAAGCATAGAATCAGAAATCCAAAGCCACTTAAGCCGGACTTATATCTAACTATAAGAGGCCACAAAACACTAGCCACATAGTAATCAGTATTGCAATAACCAAATTGTACTTCCAATGATGTTTTCATTTCCAAATTCCAAGCAACCACCAAAATTAAAGTGAAAGTACCTTCCCTTTGGTCCCAGCCACATGGATAACCTTCATATTTGCAATTGGCTCCTCCAACTCTAGCATCTATAGAATTATACAATGCATTATGCATAACATTGCTAATATCTCATCAAAAGTGACCCAATTCACAAACTTTTTTACCTTCAGGTAATCATATAACAGGCTAAACTGATCCCCTACGTTGCTATCATCAGCACGAGTGCGTCTAGTGATCAAAGACGACAAGGCCTCCATTGCTTCTTCATAGGGACTCAAAGACGAAGATTTTGGAGACCCTTTGCCACCTTCTGCAAAAAAAGAAAAAAACCCCACAACAGAAAATTAAATAATAATCATCAAAATAAAAAATTTAACTTAGTTGAAGCACCCCAGGAGGAAAGAAGAATGAACATGTGGTTACAGATGGATATGATTAGGGAATACCTGGGTCAGACATGGTGATTGAGATTTGAATTGTGAATGAAACAGAGAGTGTGTTGTTTGAATGGAGATAGGAGTGTGTGTGAAAAAATGGAAGGTGGAGTTAAGATTTGAAGGATTGGAAAGAGATAGAAGCTGTCGTTTGTGGTAAGCGTCTTGAGTTAAATTTCATTTACTATTTATTTTTATTTTGTTTTGGCCAACTTTGTCGTACGCTAACTCTACACTGTGGCAGAGTGTATTGTTGTCACAGTTGGAGTTGCATACCAAAGGATTTTTTTTTATTTTTTTTTGTGAGAGATGTGGGTGTCTCCGATTCACTAGGTCAAAAAGGATTTTATCCTTCTTGATTTAGTTTCTCCAAAGATTAATATTAAATTACTAAATAAGATTGATATTAATATTTTTAGTTTCCTTTCAAGATAATTTTATCCTAAATATGTTCCAATACTAAATATACGGATACAAAAAATCTTAAATTTGAATTAAATTTCTATTTGATTAATAGAAAATGTAAGAATTAAATTTTCAACTTTGTAATAAATAAATATTAAATGAAGTTAATTCTCCGAGTTTTTTTTATTATACTAAAAAATATTACTTATTAACTTAATTTAAATACATTATTCTTTTACATTGTTATCGAATATAAATTATAAATTATATATAATAAGATGATTATATTTAATTAGTTAACAGTGCATTTTTTTAAATAAGCAATCATAAAATTATTCAATATCAAAATTAAATATGCAATGACATTCTTTTCCTTGGCACTGAAGTTACCATAACTCAAATCCAATTATGGTCTTCGACATCATGATTACGCAATTCTAGGTCAAAGAACTCAAGTCAAACCAAAATAATATATATATATATATATATATATATGTGTGTGTATATATATATATATATATATATTATGGTGTCATACTAATATTTATATTAGTTGTGGAATGCTTTCATGTCATAATATGTGTATGGGTGTAATGTGTAATACTAATATCAAAATTAGTAATTCTCATATAAGCTAGGCATTTTTCATAATAGTCGTCATAAGAGAAGCATATATTTATATGTGTGTAATGAACTAATATGAGAATACACGTATAACTTGAAATTTATATCAAAACAAAAAGAAAATGTATGCGAAATAAATAAATAAAAAGTCATAATAGTGGTTAAGACATTACAATGCGAATATATTTGCAGTAAAAGAAAAAGACATTACAATGAGGGGTAAAATATCATGCAACGGAACACAAAATTCATTAAAGAAAACTAATTAAATTATAATTTAGATTTTTTTACAGAAATAATTTTGATTTATTATCAGCTCAGCTCTTATAAGTTTTTTATTTACTAATGAACAATTATAGTGTTACTTATTATTTTTATTCATTGGAATAATAAACAAGAACAAAGAAACTACCCTAAACTATCCCATATGAGGAGGGTATTTAGAGTAGGAGAGGGATCATTCCAAGCACAAAGATGTTGGGATTGTCACTCCCTAATATTAAAATGTTACTTAGTTTAAAGCTTTTATTGAAAATTCAAAATTTTAATTTGCATGTTGATATTTAAAATTTAAATTTGTGTAGTACTTGACAATGGGACTCATCATTTAAAGTTGTGTATAAATTGATTCCTAAATGACAGTTACCAAAAAGGACATGATGTCACTTATGGCCTAACTCCTTTATCCGAAGGAAACACTAACATCAACCAAGGTCTCCTTTTCAGGACAGCAAAATAATAACAGAGATGGAAAAAGTAACTTCGATGCAAAGTAACAACTCAGATACCGCATGTGTTTTAGTGTAATTTCAAACAATAACCGTTCTTTCCCCCCCAATTTTCTAAAAAATTTGAGAAAAAAGTAATAATATAGTTCACGAGAATGAAGAGGTTTTTTTTAAACATGAAATAGATCACTCAACAAAGCTTCTGTAATTGGAAGAATCATCATCCTGTACATTTTCAAAGCCCTATTCTAGTACAAAGCAATTCTCTCATGATATTTTGTCTGCAATCACCACCGACTAAAAGCTAAGAGACGAAATCAAGATTGACAAAGCAGGCCATACACCAATTGTTAGTTTGTAAAAAAAGAAGCAAAAGATCCCACAAGATAGGACAACGGCACCCTCCCAAAAAAAATTGTTGCAGAGCGCTTATTCACACCCATCAAAGCATTTGTCTGAGCTGCTGGTTTTCCTGACGAAGAGATTTCACTTCTTTCATCAACTCAGCTTGGTTTTCGAGAATAGAGTTCATTACAGCTGACATTTCCGTCTGTTGCATGAGACAATTAATCAGAGAGGAATTACAAAAATGAAAATCACCATCAATAATTCCAGATACACACCTCTTGCATATGAAACTGTCTCAAAATTTCAATATGAAGGTTTCTCATATCCTCGTGTATGGATTTCTGAAAGGAATCCAGAGTTTCTTCAAGGGTCCGTTGAAAAAGCTGAAGTGTAAATGAAGATCCTTGTGCATCTGGCTGAGATGCTTTCGGCTGTGAGATTACTCCCTGTAATAAATTTGACAGATGAATAAGATAAGAACGCAACAGCAAATAAAATAAACATGTTATATAACTAGCATTGTTTATAACATCAAAACTAACACAGTCTATATCAATGAAACCCATACCACTGTACTTAAGTCTGAAGCACGGAAATGGAAAATTCTAGGATGAAGAATCAGAGAAAACAAATCTAGTCTTCCAAACACATACATCAATATATGCAATGCAATCAAAGATCTAATTAATTTGTAAATATTAACATACACTTGTCAGTGGTAATGAGCCAGATTCTATTGGAGCAGATATATCAGACTTCAACAGCAAGCTATTTAGAAGTTCTTCTCTGGTTTCTGCTCCTGATTTCTTAATCTTAGGTGAGCCAACTGAAAGGGACACTCCATCACTCAAGGTAGATGTAGTGCTTATTCTTGCTGCATAAGTAGAAAATCTTCGATTAAAAGATGACATTCTTGGGGAATCAAGGATTTTTGGGGAATCAATTGCTTGTCCAAGACTGGTTTTTGTATTGATGGACATCGGCAAAGAAGTAGAGAACATGTGATCAGTAAACCCCAAGGAAGTTTCCTGGCTTGAAGAGGCATCCTTGGCACGTAAATTAGCAAAACTTAGGCTTGAACTGGTATAGGAACCAACACCCATGGATGAGGATGTATCCTGCAATCCAGATAACATTGATCCTGCTGTCTGACCAGCAGAAGCCAACATCCCAAAACGAGATGGTGCATTGACAGGCTGACGTGTATAAGCATATTTATCACTTACCCGCTCACCACCCCAAGCTTCTGGAGGAGTGATAGAAGAATCTTCATTCTTTGAAGATGGAGGAGGAGTTGACCCCACAAGTGGAAAGGAAGACTGAGTAATATCCTACAATTATATTGCAATATTAATCAGTCAAAATTTGCCTGGTCAAATATAAAATATCAAAGTGTGTTTGGAATGCAAAAAGAGGGGATTTAATTTATATTATGTTTGAATTATTAATAAATAGGAAATGATTTGATTTTTAAATCTCATGTATTTCATTAATTTTATAAACTATGTCAAATGTGATGGGATTTGTTAGCATTTGATTTGATTTTAAATAAATAAACAATTTTACCCTTACTAACTTACTCATTTTACCTTGCAGAAAAGAAAAAATGAAAAATATTTAAAAATCAAATCAAAACCATTCCATTTTCAACGGGCTCCAAACATAAGAATAGATTTCCTAATCAATTCATATCCCATTTTTCCAATACCGAATTCCATTTTATTTCACTTTGAATTGAAAGTTTATATAGATCAGTATTTCACAGAGCAGTTAAATTCAAAACCAGGGCCATGTGAGACAATAACCTGCTTGGCAGTTGAGCCAGATTTCCAATCAGATATTGGATGATCACTGGTTACATCCTCAGAATTTGAAAATCTTCGACTAGATGATGGAAACAACAAAGGTTTCCTATCGGCAAATAAATTATCCTTCTTTATCCCATTTTCATCCCATAGTGAGGGTGTTAATGGTTGAACATCCACAAGAGGGGAGAAGACCTCCATGTCATCCTTGAAGTTATAACTAGCACGGGGAGCATGCAATCTAGACAGGGTTCCACCTGGCCATAAATGGTTTCGTTGTGGAGTTTCTTCAGCAGTAGATGCATTTAGTATGCTAGATGTAAAACCACTGCCAGATGCCGTAAGTGAAGAACCATCAAAGGAGGCACCCAGCCGACCTGAGGTTCTAGTACTTGACACTGATGTAGAAAGAGAATTGTTTGATGAAGTTGCAGAAGGTAAAGGATCAGGCATTAGTATTGAATCTTCAACTGTATCTCCCACAAGAGCAGTCTCTGCAGAGCAATTTCTTTCGTCGACAACAACTGGTTTAGACCTTTGCCAGCATAAGCTTGTAACAGCCTGTTTCAAGCTATAAAAATTTAGAACGAAAAGGATACTAATTTTACAAACATAAATCAGTGACTAACATTGGGAGATTAATGCTTCATTTAAAAATGCCGTCATTTTATATTGTGTTAAAGGTAGAATTATTATTATTGAATGACTTTAGGAGCACCTTTTCACAGCATTGAAAGACTCTTGGAGTTTAGTTTTTGCATTTGCATAATCATCCACAACAGAGAAAACAACTCATGTTTCAATCTATATTTAATTAAATATCATAATTCTTCTGCTATTATATGTTATAATAGGTTTAAAAACCTCACTGTTCCAAAATTATCACTAATCACAGTACTCAACAAATATACTCGCATGTCATCAAGCATCATCTCCTTCAATGGAATAAACCGTGCTGGTCTAGACAAAAACATAGTAGATATTAGATAAGGCTAAAAATTACCTCAGAACTACCATAAGCGTGAAGAACAGCCACGGGTTGTGGTTTTCCACGAACATCATAGAATGCCACACGGCCATTGCTAGTTCCAGCAGCCAGCATCCAACCATCTTCTCTAAATGCCAACGAAGAGAAAGGTGCTTCATAAGAAATGTAAGATGATGCTCTTCTACATCCAGAATCATAAATGTACATTTTTTTATCAAGGCCAACACTAGCAATAATCTGTTAATTGCAGAAAGAAGTTAGAAAGCAAAATTATGGTAACACAAAGAATGGGTCAAAAATTCGCAGCAGGATGAAACAGTCTGACAATGTATATTATAAAATTTAAACTAGTAATGAAAAATGAAACCTTGTCATTGGATGGAGAGAAGCTAATACCAGCAGTTGGAGCAGAATGCTGCTTTATCCATGAAACCTATTTTTTTAAAAAAACAATAAAAGAAAAAGAATAAAGAAAATATATACTGTCAACTAAAAAATTATCCATTTTAAATAAAATTAAAAGGAACGAAAGGATAAACTTACTACAGAAAGAGATAATTCACTAAACTCTAATAATACCAAACTGATTACTGAGACATATGATTATGAAGGTTTTATAAGAGAAAGATGTTACAAATACAAGCATTATTTATTATTATTTTGAGTGGAGAAGATCAATTCATGGTTTCAAATATAAACCAAGTTCATTTTTCATAGAACTTTGCAGCATATGCTATTTATACTTGTAAAGTGAGCATATTACATACCTTAGGGCTGCGACCAGTTGTATCCCACAAATGAACTGTCCCATCATCACCAGCAGTCATAAGAAGGTGACGACTAACTCGAGAATAATCAAGAACTCTCAACATCTGGTCTTACAATTTCAAAGATGGGAGATTAGTCCATACACACATGCAAAGCCAAGCACCAAGAAGCAGAAGGTTCAAGTTCAACAAATCAGAAAAACCTGTTGATTGGGGTCTTTGAGCTCCGCAGCCTTTTGCCCAGAAGCAAGGTTATGAAGCATTAGGTCACCACTAAGGCTGATAGATGCCAAATGCTCATCCTTACAATTGTACATTACACCTGTGACAGTATTAGTATGACCCTTTAGCCATTTAATACAGCGTTTCCTTTGCAAATCCCATATCCTTACAACTTGACCAGTTCCTCCTGAACAAACATATCTGGATGCTTTGTTGCTGAAGCTGATGGCCAATATAGATTCCTGCCAGGAGAAAAAACTGAATGAAGCCATGAATGAAGTAAAACATAAAGAACAAAAAAGAAACAGATTGTCTGACTGATTGTGCCATAACTATGACCTATAAGGACCACCAAAGAAGAAATAGAAGCATTACACAAAGGGATCTTCCTGCCTTTGTTGCTTCTTCTGAAAAAGCCAAAAAGAGCCAACTTTGACAGGACAGTCTTCCCCCTCATGTACAATCAAAGTTCAATTGTCTGTTAATTGAATCAAAGGCTGTAGGAGATTCATTGATGTCTTTTTTACGCTTAAAAATATCATTAAATTTATCCCAATAATTTCACACACAAGTTTGTGTTGATAGTAAGTTAGTAACACTACATCTAACATGTCTGAAATTCTAATACAGCCACTACAAACAAGTGCAAAGATGACAATGTTCAGGCAAAATAGAACCAAGACAAGGCTTTAAAATTTGGGCTCAATGTTGATGGGAACTGATAACTAACATTTGCAGTCAACTATTATTGGATTAGACTCCTCTAAAGCAAGGCCTGTCCACTGGTAATGTAAGTGGATTATGCTTACAAAATGCTTTAATTCAAATCAACCCTGAACACATTGTCACTCTTACACTCTATGCATCTCACTTTAGAAGAGCTAGATCCTGTAGTATTAGATATATAACTCTAATAACTAGCCTTCCACCATGTCTCTCAGATGCAAATGAGAAACGCAAGTGATAACAACAGCATTACAGTGTTTGCCCGGAACTAGCCAAAAGGGCTAGTGCATAGCCAGCCCTTCATGGGCCCCAAGCTATAGAGTGTGGTGAGATGTTAGGATTCAATTGCAAGGTAGGGAACTTGAGTCACAAATTGGAAGTATGGGATTCTAGTGTGGGGCTTATCGGACCTTGGGCTCTCCAGCTATGACAGCTAACTTTTGTGATGCGGTTCTTATCACTGTCAAATTGGTGGTTATGGGTAGAGTTAGGAGTAGTAATGTATTAATAGAGTACGTGATAATAGAGTAAGTGATAGAAAATAACTCATCCTGCTTCCTGCATTACCTAGTTAGTTCTAATCTATGCTATAGAATCAGAAACTCCCTTGATGACAGTTTTGTATAATACGGTGTGTAATGAGGCAAAACCCAGGTTGTCGTTTTAAGTTTGTAGTTTGTAAAAAGACTTCTGAGCTCTTTCTCATGGAGAGAGAGCAAGTGTATTGCTACATTGTGTCAATTTATTTCAAATTCTCAATCAAATGTTCTGAAAACAAAACATCAAATAATTAAGCATTTGCCGAAAGTGACCTCAATGTTGTCTCCACTATCCGTGCCAGCAACCGGAATGGTCCCCATGCTGTTCCCATTCTTCCGCCAAAGCGAGATCTTCTTATCATCTCCAGCACTGGCCACAACCAAATCTGCGAAAACCCCAATTCAGAGCAATCGACGACAATTTAGGGGAAATGCAAACCCTAGAAAGCGAAAAAGAAAAAGGAGAGATAGAGATGAACTCACTGGTGTGGTTCCACTTGACTGAATTGACTTGGGAACCGGGAGAGGGGGTGAAGCTGAGGGCGCAGGGATCGCCGACGGGAGTGTATACGCCGGGCTTGACGGCGGAGGCGTCGAAGAGTTTGACGGTGTCGCCGCCACTGGCCGCCAGCAACGCCATTGATGGATCGCAAAACGGAGGGAATTTGAATTGGAAATGGGGTTTTTAGGAGAAGCGTTTTAGCGAGAGTAGTAGCATTCCCGATTTGGATTTCAAATATGCGGATTTTGA
This sequence comes from Glycine tomentella, assembly GCA_007407185.1. Classification (NCBI taxonomy): domain Eukaryota; kingdom Viridiplantae; phylum Streptophyta; class Magnoliopsida; order Fabales; family Fabaceae; genus Glycine; species Glycine tomentella. Next base: position 2,697,478 of record PYAF01005727.1, read on the forward strand.
AAACCTACAAAACAAACACACTACTCTACCAGAGAGAGAGAGAGAGAGTGAAAAATTTGAACGTAGAAAAGGTGAAGAGTGGGCGCCTTTATATGCTCTCCATCATCTCCTCCGGTTCCCACCTTCTCTCTCTCAATGACTCTATTCTTGTCCTAGTAATCAATCACCTCTTGCTGCTTCTTTTTACTTTATTAAAACTAATTAATGATTATTATTTTTCTTTTCCTTTGCTTGATTTTTACACTACGTGGGTTGCACTTGCAAGTTTGCAACTGCAAGTTTCATATAGAATGATACTATTAATAAATTCTTTTAAGAAAAGCTTTAGGACAAACTTTTCAATAAATAGGAAGTAAAATGAATCTAAACTTTTTTTAAAAGTTAAAATTAATTTGTGTATTTCAAGTTTTAAAGAAAATTTTCATACATAATAATCAAATGGCTTATTACCTAGAAAATTTGCGGCATGTTAAAAATTTTAACATTGAAGATGTGTTTTGTTTTCAGAGGTGTTGGATAGGAAGGAATCTTAGGGTAGGAATATTAGTTTTCTATATTTAGTATGAAAAAAAAAAAATATATATATATATATATATAATATTTACAAGAATCATTTTTTAATTATATTTTTTATATAAAAAAATCCATGAAAAAGGGTGAGAATTCAAATTTCTCATAATGAGACAATGTTTATTATGATTCAAAAATGTAACTATATCTCTTATTTTTCTCTTATTTTCAAGAACATTTTAGATATATAGTAAAATATATATATTCATGACATTCCAAACATTATTTCTATGAAATATCATTCTCATTAAACATTATTCTAAAAAATGAAAAAAGATTTAACACACCAAACACTCATTTATGAAAATAGTAAACAAATATAACAATTTTATAGACAAATCAGAAACAATTTGCTTAAAGAACTAAAACAAACTTTTATATATTTACATGATATAAAAAAGACATTTACCCCCAAATTCATTCATCCTAATGCCCCGCGAGAGAGCTGTGACTGTAGTTAGAATTTTACTAACTTTATTGGTTGTATTTATTTGTTATTGAAATTCATACATACAATCGTACATTTGTTTTTCATGTAACCAAATAGAATGAATAGGATGGCATAAAATACATAATTAACAGTTAACACATGTAGTAAAAAAACCATTTCATTTCTATTCCAATTCCTTTTACAAGTCTGCAAAAAAAATTATTTGACAAACCAAAAAGCAGTCAGAATTCCTTTAATCCCTTACGATTACAAAGGTAATTACAATCTCTAACATTATAGGACCCAATAATATAATAATGTTTTCATTACTTTTTATGATCAGTTTTTTAATTACTATTTCCAGATTTCTCTAGACAAATAAGCAAACTAACACAATCTAATGCCTCTTGTGTTGGGCAATGAAAAGGAACTGTATCTTGGAATATCAGTGAAAAATCCTTTAAATCCAAGCAAACAAATCAACATAGGTGTTCCCCAACAAGGTGGATCAACAAGCAATAGTACTGAATTCTAACGAGTGACATGAGATCTTGATCACACAGTACAAAAACAGACCAATATCAAATCATAAAATCCATCAATTGCACCTTTACTAACTGAATAAAATTGGCCACAATCATCAACACAAACTGCTCTATCAGTGTAAATCGATAGTCTAAGAGGACCTTTCAGAGCAAAGAAGGTCATTTCCACAGCATCTACAACACATATATGTACATATTGTGTTGCAGAATAATTATAAAAAAAAAAAAGAAGATAAAAGCCTTTGCTTTTATGGCCATCCAACAGTGCTTAATATCTCTTGTAGTACCTCATGCTCACTGCCTGACTGGATGTTATAGCAGTAAACTTGTCTGTTCATCATGATCACCTCAATAGGTAGAACTTAAGACCATGCAATCTAAATCTTCAGGATTTAATTTACCCCCACGAATACATCTGTACCGGAGTAAATAAAAAGAGGAAACAACAAGTTAATAATTAACACACAACAGCTGAGTGATGAAGTGAAACTTCAGTTTTGATTGGAGAATAACACCAAAAGCATTTAAAAAATTGTACCTAAGCTTTATTCTTAGACTTATTATTTTTCGGTTTCTTGCATACAAGGGGGGTTGGTTTTGTTTCAAAGTAGTGCACGTTTGGTATAGATATTATTATTGAAGAAATAATCACTTATTCTCCAAAACTCTCGTGAAGTTGGAAAAATAAATTACTATTCCTCCAAAATAAGCTGAACCAGACATGCACTTAAAAGTGTAAAATAGTAACCAATGTATATAACTCATAATAACTAGTAACAAGAGAAAACAAACCTCACAAATACAGTTACAAGAATATTTCACATATTGGTAGTCATCATGCAGCAAAAGGAATATAGCCATTTTAAACTAAGGACCCTTTTGTTTGTGTTGCCTTTATGAAAAAATGATTTTTAATCAAAATATATGTTAAATAAAATTTATAATTATTAAGTTTTCAGAAGAAAAAAAAACTCAAAAATAAAAAGTGGTTCAGTGTTTTTCTTAAAAACTTCTGAGAAAAAAGGGTCTTAAAAACAAGCTATATCCTATAATCACTTTTTCTTTTAAGATTAAACAAATGGCCATCGCAAAAGGCCCAATGAATTGGAATTTCCCTATTGGGCCAGGTCATTTCGGGACAAGCGGATCATTTATGATGAAGAGGATGAGCTTCAAGAGAATGATTAGATTTGAGTCATTTAACTTGATTTTCTTAATATAAACTTGATCCCAAAATCATAAGATAAAAAACTTTGACCCTGACAATATGCAGCATTGACAGTAACATGATTTGCTTTTAAAATGATATTTGTTACTTGATAAATCAAATTCGAAAATACAGCTAGACCTTATATAATTAAGCTGGGCTTTCAACTTTCTTATAGTTTGATGCTTGTTCAATACTTGGATTAAAAAGATATGGGTTTAAAGTAAATCAATGCAACCCCATTATAAAATGATTAAAATATCCTTTCTCTTATTTTGTTTCGACAAGTCACTGACCAATTTTTATAAAATATAAGAACCATTCCTCCTTTCAGCAAAAAAAAAAACAGAATAACAATATAAAAACAAGAAATGTCACATAAACAATATTGTGCAGTTTGTAATGTATGCTCAGTCAGTGCAACTATACCATAAGAAATAAAAGTAATCGTAACAAAACCTTGGTTAATTACTTGACAGTGATGTGCCAACCATCACATCTTGTTTGACATCATAAACTTTGATTTTTTCTCAGCAGGCTTAAGAATCTGAAATGAGCACATCAAGTTTTCGTCCACACTCATCATCGCACCAGCATTGTCAAATTCACCACAATAGTTTGGAGCTGAAAATATCGTAACAAGTTGCCTATCAGCAAAGAATTCATACCCATCCTCTACAACCTACATAAAAGTTATAATGTCAGTGTCCAGTAAAGCATCATAAGTTTAACCTTTTTATTAGAGAACTGAATGAGTATTGTAAAAAATAAACAAGAGTGACCTGATGAGCACGACAAATGAGGTCCAAATCATGCTTTGCCAAGAATTCAGCGACCTTATCAGGGCCAAAGGTGTAGGACACTCCTCTGTCATTCATACCCCAACCCTTCACATCCCTACCAGGATCAGACCAAAGCAAATCACAAAGCAAGCCAGTGTCGGGAATCACAGTAGGACGAGGTAGATTCCTGATTTCATCCAAGTTTGTGAGTTCAGGGGAAAGACCACCATGCATGCACAATATTTTATCATCTATAAGGGCTGCCACAGGAAGGAAGTTAAAACAGTCGGTAAAGGCTTTCCAAAGCCTCACGTTAAACCTTCGCTTACATTCATCATAAAACCCATAAATTCTATTAATGGAAGCACACTCATGATTCCCCCTCAACAGGAAAAAGTTTTCTGGATATTTGATTTTATACGCAAGCAAAAGACATATGGTTTCTAAGCTCTGCTTCCCACGGTCCACGTAGTCACCCAAAAAGAGATAATTTGAAGTAGGAGGCAAACCCCCATACTCAAATAGCCTTAATAAATCACTGTACTGCCCATGAATGTCACCTGAAAAAGCAAAGAGAGTCTCAACCATGCCACAAAATAACACTACATGCAATGTTATATAGAAAAGCTAACAAACAATTGAACAACATTAAAAACAATAACAAAAATCTTATTCCACTAAGTGAGGTCGGCCACATGGATTCCTCAACACGATGTTGTTCAGTTAAAGACCAAAGTTTGCTCATGATTTGATAAAAAGAAATGTTGTGTTAGTCTGTGAGGCCCTCAGCATGCAATGTAAAACTTGTCAATATATCAAAAGCTAACAAACAACAATTCAACAAGCAACAACAACAACAAAAGTCTTATCTGTTGAAGATCCCATATTGACTAACAATATGACCAAAACAATGTCTTTAAACGGAGAGCAATCCCCACTTCACTCGCCAGCTTTCAGGATTGAGTTGAACCCAAACCCAAATTCTAAAACAACATCAAAGTCTACCTATCTCTAGTCAATGTAAGACTTGGATTTTTCTCAATATTATCCCACTAAAGGAGCTCAGCCAAGCCATAGTTCAATGCCATTGTCTTCGATTAAGAACCAAACTCCCAGTTAGTTTCATAGCCGGTCACAAGCCCAAGTAAAGGAAGAGGATGCCGCTACAACCCTAGGGAGCAACCAGCACAACATATCAAACATGAATGGCTCACACAGAAAAGCTAGCAAACAAATTCGCATGCCCTAACAACCAAAAGTGTAACCCACATTTCCATTGAATCAACCCATGACACCCAAAAACAAAACGGTTCGAACTTGCAACAAACAAAGGACACCCAGAAGCATTTCTAAACCCTAAACACAAAGGGGGGAGCACATTGAGGAGAATAAAGGAGAAGAAAGCAAAAGGGGTACCACAAATCTTGATGGGGGCTTCGAGTTCAAGCAAATTGGGCTGGTTAATGAAGATGTCTCTGGAAGCGACGCAGAGTTGCTTGATCTCAGACTCGGAGAGCTGAACCTGCTTGCCTGGTCGGGCCAATCGGACCTCCGTTAAGCGCCGGATTATGTCATCTAGAACCGCCTCACCAATAATCACTTGCCCCTGTGTGCTCATCGCATCCGATCAAAACCTTATTCTTCTTCTTCTTTGCGCTTTCTCAACAACAACAAATAAGCACAAGGGGTGAACCAACCAAGAGCTTAGTACTTGGTTTGGTTCTCCTTCTCTCTCTTTCTGTGTTACTGTTTTGTCTGACAGAGTTTGTCTGCTCTCCAGTGTTTCTTTCTTTCACCCTTATTTGTGAAATACGGTATTCATCCGGTTGAGAGTCTCCGTGATACAACAAGTAGGTTAATAATTAGTAATTTCAATCTATATATTAAAAATTTTAAATTATATATTTATTATATATATAAATATATAATTAACATTATTTCAATAATAAAATTTTATTTATATTTCAAATTTTAAAATAACAATTGATAGTAATTTAAAATTCAAAATTATAATTAGTTGGGTTGAATCAGAATTTAGTAAACTATACGATCGAATTTGATCGGATTATTTCATATTAACTATATAATCAATCTAATAAAAGAATCGACTCGATTAGATCATCATATTCTAGTCCAATCACCATTGATCGGATTTCAAAATAATGCTTTCACCATCCTCTATATATATAATTGTTTTTTAATTTTATTAATTTTATTTAGGTTTTTATGATTTTATAAATTCAACTGATATTTATGACTATATATTATATATTATTAATTTTTTGGGTCAAAATTTATTAAAAAAAGTAATTCTATAATTAAAGAGTCCTAACTTTTATATATTTTAAAAATGATTTATTTTCAATAAACAATAATAACGATAAAGTTTTAACTTAAAATCTTGTATAAATTATTCAAACCTCCTCTTAGATCTAGTTAATTGTATATTATTTTGATATATATATATATATATAAATTTACAGAAATTATTAAATAATATAATGATTGATGGAACTTGTATAATAACTTATTTCTATTTCTTTTTTACCAAAGCTGAAATTTATTATTTCAAAGCCTTGAAAACATGTTTATAAGTCATCTTTAGTTTTAAAAGAAATATAGATCAAAGGCTAGTTTTTTTTCTTTCAAAATTCTCAAGAACATCAAAGACAGCTCAAGAATACTTATTCAAAACCATAATTTGACTCACAACTCAAATCGTGTTCCAATAATATGAAAATTTAAAGGATATGAACCCCGCCATATCCAGAATTCAAGCAATATTTTTGTGTGATTAAAAATCTCCTAAAATTCTAGAATTTTTCTTAAAAAAAAAGATCTGACAGCATCTGCATGGTCACGGTTGTTGATTCAATTTTTTTTTTCTTTCTAAATGCCAAATTACCTACAAGAAAAAAGTTCCTAACTTTAAACATTATGTTACTCATCTACTCGCAAGTTTTTATTCCTAAAAAAATCATTATAATTTTTTCTACAAAAATTATGGACAATGACAATTCATGCATGCGCATAGGAATGTATACTCTTTAAGTAGGTCTATCTTATTATGATGATCCAACTCATAAATTTTTCTTTATAAAAAAATGCAGCCAAGTCATATTTCAACCACTAAATTAACTTTGTTTTACGCTAAAAAATGAAGAGTACCATTCCAACACATTATAAGGCCAGGGAACATCCAACCATTGCTTTCAAAAAAATCATGCTCAAAATTGCCAGGAAAAGGAAAACAACACCAAAGAATTGGATAAATACAACATGCAAGGGATCAAAATTCAAATGACCAATTTTAGTCAGGCACACCTAAAGATCCCATTTTCCCTAACTTGACCGAGTTGTGCAGCACCAAAACCCTCTCAAGTTTAATTTTCTTTATTCCCATTTGCCACACACCAAAATTTGCTTCAATGTTCTCCCTTTCCTTCACCTTAGTCTAGCAAACTCGAACTTGGTGATGGAAGAAGTTTAGGAAGTGAGACTAGTTCTCCTCCTACTCCTACTTTATACTCATCATGTTGTTGTTCCACCAACATAAGGAGGATTTTTTTTTAGTTGCAAGCAAAGAAGAAAATGAGAAAAGAGAGATGCATGGAGTAGAGAGAACGGTGTAGGAACACAAAGTGAGATGAAATGGGAAAATGATGATTGAGAGATGACCGAATTGGGACTCAAAACCTCACCTAATTTGTGTGAGAAGATGAAAGTAAATGATGAGTACTGAGAGTGAAGGTTTGGCTACCCTTCTCCTTAAGACATAGATATCGTGCAGCTAACAATTAAAAGTGAATTGACCATTATTATTAAATGAATATAAATACTCTTATAGATGTTTTAATTTGATTACATTTTAATTAAATTTTAAATACCAATATAAAAATATATATAATTTTAACCAACCTGCAGTGTATCACACTGATGGTTAAAATTTGGTATAACCTATTAGCATGTAATGTATGTGTTGCTATGTTATTTGTGCAATTTCATTTACATGAATATAACATATTATTTGTCATTCCATTCAACTCTTGAGACAATATTATCTGATTGTTTAAAAAATAGAGAAAATATTACTGTTTTTAATTTTTAAAAAATTCGATAAGCCAACTCGTCTAACCCATCAATTTTCGTAATAGATTGAGTTAGATTAATTAATTTGTAGCTCACCAAAAAAGAAGCGGCTTCCCATTCAAACACAATCCAGGAGGAGCCAATTTAATAAGTCGATTTATTTTGATGCCTTTACATGAAAGTTCAGGATGAAAGACCCAAACAAGAAGCTTTTTGATCAAGAGAACCCAAACAACAAACAAATTGTACTTGTAAACTAACCAATGAAATTATAAAATAAAAAAAATGAAAAACAAATGAAACCTTCACTGCCATTATACTTTCGCAAAATAATTTGATCACTGCAACTCAAGGGTCAACAAAGTAGAGCAAAACATGATCTGGTATTTAAAAAATGTGTATACGTTTGTTTGTGTTTACACTAATATCTTTGGATGAAGATAAATATAAGTGTTTTTATTTATTATTCTTATTTATTATATTTAGAGAGAGTTATGACTTGAACATTGGAATGTTTTTGCAAGTATCCATCCTTCGCTGCATCGGTGAAAAATTCACAAAGGACACGACAGACGGGATATCACATTAGAGACAAGAAAATTATCCTAATACTCTGGTGCAGTACAAAACCTATTACTTCAAATGCATAATCTTTATTGATTAAAATTTAATAGAAATTAAAAAATTAGAAGAGAAAAATATTAAATAAAAAGTTAAACCTACGTAAATTTTTAATTTCCACTAAATTTCAACGAATAAATTAAAAAAGTGTTTAAGAATTTAATAATTATATGCTAATTATGTAAAGTAATTTTATACCGTCATTTAAAATCATAAATATATAATTTTAAAATAATTATCATAAAAATTATAAATCTTAACATAAATAATAAGTTGTGGATTATAATCCTTTTCTCTTAAAAGATTAGGTAAAAAATGTTTCAATAAATAATGCATCCACCATACAGGAACCGTACATACATTAGATTCAATGGTTTTTGGAATATTCTTATTGAATCCGATCGAATTTTTCGGCCCGATCCGTATCCGTGTCAATAACGAAAACAGCACATTACATTCTATAACAGCTGTTAAACCCTTTCTGCATCATCCTAGGGTTTTTGTTTTTCTGCTCTCCAATTCGGAGACTCAAGAGCCAAAACAGACTGAGTGATTGGTCTCTCTTCCTCCGCTGCTTCTACACAAATGAAGGTCAAAGTTATATCGCGCTCTGTGGATGAGTTCACCCGAGAGCGAAGTCAAGACCTTCAGGTGATTCAATGCACACCACCCTTCATCACTAGCGTTCTTCTAATTGCTCAATTTGATTAAATTTTCAATCTTTTACTTTTTCTGTCGTTGCCCTTTTGATTTCGGAAAGAGGGTGTTCCGGAATTACGATCCCAGCCTTCGTCCTCAAGAGAAGGCGGTGGAGTATGTGCGTGCTGTTAATGCAGTGAAGTTGGACAAGGTCAGGTTTCCCCGCTTTTTCTGTGTTTTTTTATGTTTAGTAATCAGTATGTTTATATTGCATGTGAAGTTTTATCCGTTCCTTATTATAGTTTTTTTTTTTAATCTTTGAGGATTTAGATTTTTGCAAGACCATTTATTGGAGCATTGGATGGGCATGTAGATGCTGTTTCGTGTATGACGAGGAACCCGAGCCAGTTGAAAGGGATATTCTCCAGTTCGATGGATGGAGGTACTTCATTTTTCCTTATATAGTTATGCCCCTGCCACTATATGTGTACTTGTAGTTGTAGAGGAAGTAATGGTTGAATTATAGTATTGGTTTGGAGATGGAGAAGGTTGGAAGAGAAAAGGAGGAAATTTGTTTTGCTATGTGGTGGATTTCCAAAATATGGTGGGTTGGGTTCTGAATTTTAAATTCAGGAAGTACTAGCAATGATCCGGATAAGGGGAGACTGTTATTCAAGGGTGCAGATATCTATATATATGAAAGTATGAAACTCATAATCCAATACTAGACAACCAGAATTCTTCTGCCAGAATAAGTTAGTAACTTGACAGTTGACATCAATATTGAATATTGACTCTTGGATATATCATATATGTGTACTGAGTACTCAACACTACTGTGACTTATCTATCCAACAACCACCCTTTAATATTGGAAAATTTGGCCAACCTCTCTATCAAGTTTTTCTAGGCTGTGTAGACAGTTACTCTTAGTTGTCTTGACTTTTTGAAGCCTTCTTGTTATTTGTGGCAAGAATTTAAGTAAATCTTTTCATGCTGGCTGCATTACCATTGCTGATTATGAAACAAACTCACATAGTTGTTTAAACTAGTATGGTTCTCTTTGCATATTGCATAATACATTATATAGAAGAATCAATCATAAAATATTTCCAGGCTAAAAAGATAAGAAATAGCTGTATGGGAAATGTCTTATATATTCATTCACTTTTACTATTCATCCATCTTATAACTTAATCGTCGTTTTTTTGTCATTTTGGTTCACTTTTTCATTGATTTTCCTTCTACATGGTGTTATGTATTATGCATTATTGCATTATCCTTCTGTTGCACATTAGTCTCTATCCCCTGTACATTGTTATCTTCATACAATGCTGGATGAGTTGAGTTGCATACAATATAAAAAACCTGTAACATTTATCTTTGCTGTTTTACAGATATTCGTCTCTGGGATTTAGCTGCAAGGTAATAAATTTATTTCTCAATTTGTTTTTTTCTTTCAAAAAGGTAAAAAAATTCTATTAGGAACTTGAATCAAGTACATATATTTACTAGTTTCTTTGAAATGAAGAACATTTCTATGTATTACTCCATTCATTTCTTTTTATCTGTCCACTTAGGGGATAACACATTTTTCTATGTATTTTTAACTTCTTAGTATGACCTTCACTATTATTTCTCTCTCATTTATGATAAGTGTAAAGTATTTAAGAATTAGATAGAGGGAATATATGTAAAGATAATAATTAATATTGTCTTGAATTTCTAAGTGGACAAATAAAAGAAACAAAATTTAACAATACCTAAGTTAGACTGCCTCCATGGCGGAACGGTTTCTTAAAAAAAAAAAAAAAAAAAAAAAAGCGCATCCTATATAAGAGCATTTCCAATGGGAGGTGCTTATATGGGTTTCTTCATCACCTTTTTGTGGTCTCTGCAGTACTTTTTGTATTCCCATAGTGTTATGTCACTCATAAGAAACTCATACAAAATTTTGCTCAAATGCAAGAAATCGCAAGAAACCGCATGAAACTCCAAAAAATCCTAACATTTATATTTTTTGATTAAAACTTATCATTTTTTCAGTTTTTATGAATACAAATAATAAATATGAATAATTGAAGAAATTATTAAGTATCAATTAAAAAAAATGACATTGAAATAAAAAAACATAATGATGGAAATAAAAAATATTACATAAAGACAATGATCCAAAACTCAAGTATTAACCTAATGTTTTCTTCATCGGTGTTGTCTTCCAATTCGTCATCTATCATTCGATCCAAAACTTCATCTAAATCGATGTTTGGATCCATTATATGGTAACTGAAGTGTTTGAAATCAAAGATAAATATTTTGTAATTTGTATGAGAACATGTTAGAATGATGAAACATTGGACATTTATATAGCTTGATTCATAACGACTACTTTTACAACATAAAATTATGAATTTAAGATACAAGAACGACCTACACTGCTAAAATTAAATATCGAACACAACATTAGCATAGAACTAAACATTTAATATTCTAGTTTTTTCCTAATATGGTTACAATACTTTTCGTGGTTTTGGTGTTGTTATTCGGACATGTTGGATGTATCCTTCATGAGGATTTCATACTCCATACACCTTTCTTGTGTGATAAGAACCTGGCCCTTGGCTCACCAATCTCAGCAACTTGCACAATTCAATTCAAGAACACAGCAAGAAACAACACAGGTACGCTCTCTGTAATCTTGATATGCCTCATTTTATTTATGAACGTAAGAATCAGAATTGATTGCTACAGGATGTAAGCAACCAATTATACAATTGTTACAAGAGAGACATCCCATGAAGCACTCTCAATCAGCCCTGGCTGAGTATTCTCTTTCTTCTTTTTCTCCCCCTCTCTAGACCACCTCTCTCCCCTTTTTATTTACAATCCTTCTAACTAACTCCTAACTGCTAACTGCCTCAGCTACTGCCACATGTGATTTATTCTTTCTAGTATACCTACGCGTAACTAGTTTCCCGCTTATATCTAAGTTCCCATCATTGTGCCTCTGCTAGATAAATTGAGAGTTTTAGAAGTTTCTTTTCCTTTTTTTATCCAATTGGGCGAGACATTGACGATGACGTATCATATTCTTTGACTTCAATAAATGCCTCTGGGTTAGAAGACGACGAATAATTTTCAGCAGCAGAAATCCTTGTTCTTTTTGAAAAAATTGACATAAATTCTGCATCGAATTTTGGTTGATCTTTCAACAACAACCAAGTATGTTCAAACTAAAATTTTTTACCAGTATCATTTGAGTAAATCATATGAGCATTAGTCATAACATTATTCTCTGAACTTTCACTTCACCTATGTTCATCTACTTGTTTGTAGCTTTTGAACTGCAGGATGGATCTTGTTCCATCGAGATTTCTATTGAGTCGAGCTTCTTTTATAAAATTGTCCGCTTTCATGCACATCGTCATTGTTGTACGCATTTTTTATCCTTGCCCAATATTGCTTTGATGTTTGGTTGGCATCTATTATTGAATCCTTTGACACATTGAGTCATGATCGGACGGGAATCACATTTACTGTCACTGAGAATGTTGTACAAGTTTTTTCCACTAGCATTTTGTGTTCCCTCATCTAGTAGAATACTGTCTATACTGATTGGTGATCGAACTTCATTGCTTGGGGCTCAATATTGGATAAAGAATGCCTATAACACGTGTTTGGGTTGGTGCGGAGTGATGGTTGATTACAAAATTGTCGATTTTGAGAACTACAACTGGTAGGTGACTCTATATTGGATGGAGGATGCATATACCACATGTGTAAGGGTGATGGATACATAACACACTTTGGTGGATTTTGAGAATTTTCACTGGTAGGAGGTGGTGGTGGATATATAACATATTGCGGTGGATTTTGAGAATTTTCACTAGTAGGAGGTGGTGGTGAATACATAACATATTGTAGTGGATTTTGAGAATTTTCACTGGTAAGGGGTGGTCGATACATAACATACTGAGGTGGATTTTGAGAAATTTCACTGGTAGGGGGTGCTTGATTTTGCAAATAACTAGAGTAAAATTGCAAATTATACGAATTGGAATTCATTTTAGAGAGAATAAAAATAAATTGAGACTTGATGGTAACAAGATTTTGTGCAAAATTCAATCTCATTGGGCAAAATTTATAGTAAAAAAGCTATATCGGTAATTTTGAGAAACAATGGTTCTGAAAATAACGGCTAGTTTTTCTAACGTTTTTCTATCTTTCCTGTGCTTTTTCTCCCCCACGCATAAAAGCTTATTTCCCCTTTCCTTTCCTGTTCTTCTCCACGCATATCAGAAACTCCTGGTATGCATGGAGAAGAAAGGGAAGAGGGAAAAAGCTTCTATCCGTGGGGGAGAAAAAGCAAAGGAAAGAGAGAGGAATGTTAACGGCCTAGTTTTTCCAACGTTCTTCTCTCTTTCGTGTGCCTTTCTCCCCCACGCATCGTAACCTCTTTCCTTTCCTTATTTTCTCCACATGTTACTCTAGTTATTTGCAAAATCAAGCACTCCCTTCAACCAATGAAAATTCTTAAAATCCACCTCTGTATGTTACGTATCTATCACCCCCGTACATGTGGTATATACATCCTTCATCCAATATAGAGTCACCTACCAATGGTAGTTCTCAAAATCGACATTTTGTAGTCAACCATCACCCCGCACCAACCCAAACACGTGTTGTAGGCATTCTTTAAACAATATTGAGCCCCAAGCAATGAAGTTTGATCACCAATCGGTATAGACAATATTCTACTAGATGAGGGAACACAAAATGCTAGTGGAAAAAAACTCGTACAACATTCTCAGTGACAGCAGATGTGATTTTCGTCCGGTCGTGACTCAATTTGTCAAAGGATTCAATAATAGGTGCCTACCAAACATCAAAACATATTGGGCAAGGATAAAAAATGCGTACAACAATGACGATGTGCATGAAAGCGGACAATTTTGTAAAAGAAGCTCGACTCAATAGAAATCTCGATGGAACAAGATCCATCCTGCAGTTCAAAAGCTACACACAAGTAGATGAACATAGGCGAAGTGAAAGTTCAGAGAAGAATGTTATGACTAATGCTCATATGATTTACTCAAATGATACTGGTAAAAAATTTTAGGTTGAACTTACTTGGTTGTTGTTTTCAACCAAAATTCGATGCAGAATTTATGTCAAATTGTTCAAAAAAAACAAGGATTTCTGCTGCTGAAAATTATTCGTCGTTTTCTAACCCAGAGGCACCCATTGAATTCAAAGAATATGATACGTCATCGCCAATGTCTCACCCAATTGGACAAAAAAAGCAAAGGAAAAAAAGATTCTAACACTCGATTTATCTGGAATAGAAAATGCAATGAAGGAAAAAAATGCAAACACATCAAAACTTATTCAGTTAAAAGAGGCACAAGAAAGGCGTATGAAGTATGAAATCATCATGAATGATCCATCCAACAGGTCCGAACAATGACGTCAAGATCACGAAAAGTATTGTGACCATGTTAGGAAAAAATTAGAATATTAAATGTTTAGTTCTATGCTAATGTTGTGTTCGATATTTAATTTAAGCAGTGTAGGTCGTTCTTGTATCTTAAATTCAAAATTTTATGTTGTAAAACTAGCCGTTATGAATCAAGCTATATAAATGTCCAATGTTTCATCATTCTCACATGTTCTCATACAAATTACAAAATATTTATCTTTGGTTTCAAACACTTCAGTTATCATATAATGGATCCAAACATCGATTTAGATGAAGTTTTGGATCGAATGATAAATGACGAATTGGAAGACAACACCGATGAAGAAATCATTGGGTTAATGCTTGAGTTTTGGATCAATGTCTTTATGTAATACTTTTTATTTCCATCTTTATGTTTTTTATTTCAATGTCATTATTTTTAATTGATATTTAATATTTTCTTTAATTATTCATATGTATTATTTGTATTCATAAAAACTGAAAAAATGACAAGTTTTAATCAAATAATATAAATGTGTGGATTTTTTGAGTTTCTTGTGATTTTTTGCATTGGAGCAAAATTTTGTATAAGTTCCTTATAAGTGACATGACACATTGGGGACCACAAAAAGGTGATATGAGGAAACCCATAGAAGCACCTCCCATTGGAGATTCTTTAAGCATATCTCAAAAGAAGTAATAATTTCTGTCCTATTAGTTATGCAGAACCCTAGTTTGCTGTATCAAATATGACTTGAGATTTTCTTATTATTTCTCTGTGGCTTTCTGAAGAGTCGTAGTTATTATATGCTAAAATTATTTACTAATGCATCAGAATTATATATATGGATAAACATTGGTTGCTTATTTGCTTATGCATCAACTTATTTATCTAATATTGTTCCTTCTTATATTTGGAAAAAAAAGACGGACAGTTTGTCAGTTTCCTGGTCACCGAGGTGCTGTACGAGGCTTGACAGCATCTACAGATGGACGCATTCTTGTGTCATGTGGAACTGATTGCACGTAAGAATCAACCTTTTCAATTTCCACCCTATCATATCTAGCTCCCATATTTAGCCTTCGTAGCTAATTTTTCTGATGTAACCTGGAATTTGTGCTCAGCATCAGACTCTGGAGTGTTCCTATTACTACTCTTATGGAGTCAGATGACTTAACTAAGAGCACTGTTGAGGTGAAATATTGTGCTCTTATTTTATTACTTTTTCTTTTTTAATTTCAATGGGTATACTACTAACTCCCAATTTTATAAACTATTTTTTCTTTTCTGCAGCCAGCAAGTGTTTATGTTTGGAAGAATGCATTTTGGTAAGTTTTGGAGTAAATTATCCCAAAGGAAGATATTGAAGCTTTTTATTTTGTTTGAATTTTATGTTTCTGAACTTATTTTACTTTCTTTTTTAGGGGTGCTGATCACCAGTGGGATGGCGAGCATTTTGCCACAGCTGGTGCTCAAGTAGATATATGGAATCACAACAGGTGCTAATATCAATTTCTGTTTGCTCTACTTATTTCACTAAAATCATAGTTGACTCTTCTAAATTTTATGTTTATTTCATGTTATTGTTACTTCCCTTCTGCAGGTCTCAACCAATAAACAGCTTTGAATGGGGTTCAGATACTGTAATTTCTGTCCGGTTTAATCCTGGAGAACCAAATCTGTTGGCCACCTCAGCTAGGTATGTGAGAATGCCTGTAGGTTAAGCACTACAATATTGATTACGATACAATACAATCCCACCCCCACCCCCCCCACAACAACAATAGATATCCTGATCTTTTTTGTATTGTTGCTTGTTTTGTGTTTTGCTAATCTCACTGAATTTTGTATTATTTTCTCAATTATTGATTATTTTTTATTTCTACTGTTTTAAAAAGTTGACACTCCTGCTTGTTTCAGACTAGTATTGCATTTCAATGTTCCATTTCCAAGATTAAAGCCCTAGTACTGTCAATATGATTGGATCGGTAATATAAATAGGTTCCTAAGTATGAGAAAATGCCATTTTATATTTTTTATTGTTGGATGGTAGACATTGGTCTTAAGGGATGTTCCTATTAGTATCACCATAAGGGATCATTTGTGATACTCTAAACTGTTCTCTGATATTTTCATGATATTGAGATGTCTGCTATATATTCCAATAGTTGTCATTAATCTGGAGAAAAATGCTATTCATCTCATTCATTGAAAGGAAAGAAATATATTATAAGAGGACTAGTTTATGTTTCTTTTGGTATGCATTTTTTTGTTGAAGTTTTACTTATATAGATTTTGAATAATGTTCACTTTAATCTACTATATAAATCAGGAAAAATATTGGTGGGCTTAATGTACTTACTCTCATTCGCGAATTACCTGTTTTTAACCTGTTTTCTTCTTATTTTAGTGACCGGAGCATAATTCTGTATGATTTACGTATGTCTTCCCCAGTGAGGAAAATGATAATGATGGTAATTACTTTGTATCATTAGTTTAAATGTTGACATATGGCTGCAGTTTTTGATTTTGTTATTTTACTGTCATCAATTTTATTGTTGGACTGTTAAATGAAGTCCCTATTATGTTTTTGCTTTTTAATTGCAGTTATATCATTGGCTCATTTCTCAACAACATTTTGTGTTTAGTTTTTTCTCCTTATCATTTGGTTTTATTCCAAATGTTCATAATTATAGTAACTTTTACTTCATTGTGGCAGACCAAAACAAATTCTATATGTTGGAACCCAATGGAACCCATAAATTTTACGGCTGTAAGTTTGTCAGATGAATTTATTTGATGGTTCTGAAGCTATTAGGGTTTTGGGTTATGGCTAACAGGAGATATTGTTGGGTTGAAACATCTTTTTTTGTAGTTGTATCACAGTATCAGTATTCAATAGTGATGATATTTTTATATTCTATCGTCAAAATTCATTACCACGCTGCAGGCAAATGAAGATGGTAACTGCTATAGTTATGATGCTAGGAAGTTAGATGAAGCTAAATGTGTTCACAGAGATCATGTTTCTGCAGTGTAAGAAGATTTTTCTATAAATATTGTGGTTTTGGTAATTCTATAATATATCATACCTGCATTTTTATATTTCTTTCTACAGGATGGATGTTGACTACTCACCAACCGGACGGGAGTTTGTCACTGGATCTTATGATAGAACAGTTAGTTCCTTGAATTTTGTTTTTAATCTCTTGGCATTTGGTCATACTAAGGATGATTTCATATAGTAAATGATTTCTCATTTGTAGGTGAGAATTTTCCAGTATAATGGTGGTCACAGCAAGGAGATTTATCACACTAAGAGAATGCAAAGGTTCACTTAATTTATATACGAAACCGAACATTCTATTGTCTTTGATTACTCGTGTAACTTTTCAACCAGTGTACACCTTGGATGTGTAACAAAACACTATTGCTGTTTTTGCAGAGTTTACTTACTACTGAGATTTATATTTTCTTGTGACAGGCTGATCTCTATCTTTTTTATGCAGGGTATTTGCTGTCAAGTTCAGTGGTGATGGAAGTTATGTAATTTCAGGAAGTGATGACACTAACCTTAGGCTTTGGAAGGCAAAAGCATCGGAGCAACTTGGAGTAGTAAGATAGCTTCCTTACCTCTTGTATTACTGAAATTTGAGTCAAATAATTAATGTGTCGAAACATAACCGCAGCATCATTTGATTGGTAGATGAATCTCAATTATGTTTTTTTATTTAATTTTTCTGTTATTTTTTTTTTTTTTTTTTTTTTTGAATTTGGATCTACTCGTTGTAGCCCATAACATGGCTGTCATTTATCACTTTAGTAGAGATAGACACCGTCTAGTGTAAGGGAGGGCCTAAATTTTCTGTTGATGGTTCCAATTTAATGACAAGGTCATACTAGGAGTAGAATTGCAAGGATCCAGATACATGTAATTTAGTTTACTTGTTTTTCCTTTTTGTGGATCATCTATGTTTTAAGACCCTTAAATTATCATAATTGGAATGATTGTTTGTCTCCCAATTGGTTATCTGTTAGTTATCCTTATCTTTATTTCTATTCTGAGATACCTTAATTGACCGAGGATTACTTCTCTGTGATCGGGCTACAGATTCTCCCAAGGGAACGGAAGAAGCATGAGTATCATGAAGCCATAAAAAAACGCTATAAGCACCTCCCTGAAGTTAACCGTATCGCAAGGTAAGAAGATATGATCAAGCACTTTTTTTTTTTTTGGAACCATACCCGACAGACAAGCTTCTATGCTAAATTTATATGTTTTCGCAAAACAGTTCATGTCTTGCGCTTATTGCTCCTTTGTTTTTATTTTGCTCAACAGACATAGACACTTGCCAAGACCAATCTTCAAAGCTTCCGCTTTAATGCGTGTAATGGTGGATGCTAAGAGAAGGAAGGAAGAGAAGAGGAAAGCTCACAGTGCTCCAGGGAGTATTACAACACAGCCATTACGGAGACGAAGAATTATCAAAGAAGTTGAGTGAGGTTTTTCTGAGCCGGTACCTAAAAAAAATCAAGCAAATATTTATCAACTATTATGGAGACGAAGAATTATCAAATATACTGATGTCAGCATGCTTCTCTTGGGACGTTCCACCTTTGGAGGTGCTTCTAGGTTGATTTCTTAGGCAAATGGATGTACCATGCCTACAATTTTATGCCTGGTTGGCTCAGTTGCATGTTTAGATGGGTCAAACAAGGTTATATTTTTGTGATTCCTCTTGGTTCAGTTCACTCCGAATTCAAGAATTTTTTGTTCTTGATTGTAGTTTCTCCTTTTCCTTAAAAGCCCTTAGACAGCTAATTGTTATATTTTAAATTCAAAATTCAATGTAGTGATTATGGCGAAATGAAACTGGCAGATTTCCCATTTAGTATTTATGAAAAAAACCATTGTTGATAACATGAGGTTTTGATTTCAATATGATCTTTAACTGAAAATGTGGTTTAGTTGACAAAAAAATAGATGTAAATGTTGATAACTTGATCACTCATAGAAGCTAAAATTAAGAGATGGAGAGAAATGGGGAGAGAAGAACACATCATAACTAAGATGTTTTGATTTTGATAGACTGGAATAGAATGTAATGAAATAGAGGGAAAAAAAAGTATTTAAATTAAGATTAAAATATGTTTTCATTGGCTTCAAACCTGAACCTAAGTCATCCACAGTCCACCCCCAAATCCCAAATCTGAAAACCCTAACCAAATCTGCAGTAAAACCCAACCAAAAAGCACCAGAAACAACTAAGAAGCCAACAATCACTCCCATGTCGTCCACTGTGCCGCCAGCAACCCCGACACGGCATCACCTACTTCCGCAACCACAAACCCCACCGGCTCCATTCTCCCTCTCACCTCCCTCACCCAGCTCCGCATCATCAGCCTTAAACGCACCTGTTTCGAAGTTTTGCATAAGAGTGAAACCCACGGGGCAGCGCAGAGAATGGGGGTGATAGTTTTGATTATTATTGTTCTTGGCGACGTGTTGGTGTTGGATTATGAGTTTAGAAAGGAACGAAGGGCTTTTGATTTGTTTTTTCTTGAATTGGATTATGAATTGGAATTGCAGGTTTCGTATGACTAGTTTGGAAGAGGGATTCTTAAATTTGTGACGGTTTTTCTGTAATTTGTAGTATTTTTTTTAACCACATATATAGTTAAGAAGAAAGTAACTAGTGCAGCAAATGAGGAAGTGACCAGTAGGTTCCAATTGAGAAAAAAAAAAGAATATATTTAAATTTTGTAAAGATGAAAAATAGATAAATTTTAAATATTTAAATACTCATAAAGATAAAAAAATATATTTTAACTTTAAATTAAATTAATGTAATAGAAGTGTTGCATCCACACATTTTTTTAAATTTCCTTTCTTTTCTCACATATCTCTTCAAAATCAAATCCACGTCCACGTAGAGACACCTAAAAATTTAAGAATTTTTCAATTCTTTCCTTTTTAACTTTGAAGTGTTATCTAAAATTCTTTAACTTTGCTTTAAAAAAATCTCTTATAAAATTCTCATTATTTTAAAAATTGATTGTATTTGATATTCAAGCAAATTATTTTTACATATGATATTTCAAATTTAAGTAGAAAATAAATTTCTCTTAAAATTACCTATTTTATGTCCAAGCACCTTAATATATACAGAATTTAATTTACATTTTATCACGTTATTTTGTTAATTAATATAATGTAATAATGAAGTTAAATATTATTAAATGTCTTTTTACACTGATAAGATTTATAAATTACACTCATTTGGAGATATAAATTAAACTTTGAAATACAGCCCAAACTTACAAAGGGATTCTGGCAAAATGATTTGCTTTAACAAATTCGAATTTGCAACCCTTTATGATTCTTCAAACAAATTAAACCAGCTCAGCAGCTTTGGTTCATATGCTTTGCTTTGCTTTCCGTCTTTCTTTCCTTTTTAAGTTTTATTCTCCCTTCCCTATTGTTGTGATGAATTTATTATCTGCTCCTTTTTCAGTTGTGTGCTCCATTGACAAAGCAAAATTCTGTTAACACTAGCATATGTCATTGACTTCTAATTTTTTTAAGTGTGTGTTTGTGTCGGTCCTATGTTAATGTTAATCAATAACAAAAGCAAGGAAAAGGAAACTCTAGTCTATGGTACGTCACAAAGGTATCTTGTTTATTTTCTTTATGCCAATAAGTTGAAAAGGCGATTTGTATTTGATTGTGATTTTGTACTATGGTCAACAATAAGTTGATTTTTCTTCTGATTTGATTAGGATTTCTTAATTAATGATTTTTATTGTATATAATTGTACCATGCGACGAGTGCTTATATCTGTGTTTGAATTTGTCTTCCAACGTGAGCATCATAGGTACTATAAGTCTATAAGCAAATCATGGCATGCTTACCTTACCTTCCGCAACAAATTAAAACTATTCAAAAATGACTTTTGATTAATTAACGAAATGTATCACAATTAATTAAACTCGTAAGAACATGTATGTGGCATTAGGCATGAATCAGCATCGCTTTCAGCTCATTGCTTCATTTGCAATTGCTTGTCTTAAATTCATTACGTTAGTGTGCATGTTTGGCTGAAAGTTTTCAATCACGGATCCGTGTCCAATTTGAAGCAAGATTCATAGCTTTTGTGATTTTTATATGATTATTTGATGTGAAAATTAAAAAAATATGTGCTTTCAAAACTAAAATACAAACATACTAAGAGGTGATTGATATTTGTCACCTCTTAATATATTTGTATTTCACTTTTGAAGCACATATTTTTCAATTTTCAAAACACATAAATAAGTTGAGATTTCCATCCCTTCCCTATTTTCCTGTTTGCGATACCAATGTTGACTGTTTCAACGTGCATCAATAGCCTTGATTTTCTTTTTTCTGTTGTTTCACATTAGTTTATTTTTTATGTTACCAAATTTTAAGGAGTTTGTTGTTAAGTTGCTAGACTATTATGTATCGGTCATTAGTGGCTTAAGCTTAGTTGTTTAAGTTTAGTTAGTTATTATTTTTTTTATCATTCAGTTTTAACTCAGTCTATTTAAACAATATCTTATACAATCAATAAAATGTACTTTCTTTTTAAGAATATTTAACTCTCTGCTTATCTAATATATTTTCAACTTTATGCTTCTCTAATGTATTTCCAACATTGACTAATAAGCTATTGTATGTCTCTAGTAGAGTGTGTTTGTTTTAAAGGAAAGAAATAATATACAACATAAATTTATAGTTTATTTGGTGGGATTCATACTTCTTACACTTCATTTTAAATAAAAAATTATCTTCTATTTCTCTTTTCTCTATTTCTCTCTTCTATACCAAACACATCCATAATCATTTTAATATATAACATATAGAAAAGAAAGATGTTGTGGGATGGATATAATATTTAAAAATAAAATATATATATCCAAGGAAAAATCAGCTTATTTATATGACTATAACTCGCACAAATATTTATCTATTTAATAACTTTTTATTCGATAGTCATATTTAATTACCATTAAATTCAAAGTTCTTATCATATATACAAAATCTTATTTCAATATACAATAATTTAAGACTCTATTAATAAATATCAAAATTAACATACTATATACGTATAAATCATGAAAATAAAAGACTTTTGATTATATTCTTAAGGTTACAACTGAGCAAATAGATTAACTAACATGTGGTTGATCCAGCTTAACATGTGGTATGGGTATGCAACTGTCATAATCCAGGCTTTTTGCTGCTGCTAATAGTTATCCTACTTGCTCGAGTAGGATTGCCTTTAGTAGTGGACAACTTTGATATCTCTACCAAAAAAATATTCTGAAGGTTGAAAATTGACACACAATCCATTAGCACTACTTCAGTTATGCAACATTAAGTGTCTTTTTCATGATGTCTAGGATTACTTGTAAATTGATTCTGATTTATTCAAAATTCCAAAATGATCCTGTTTTTATCAGGGAAAGCCAAAATGCTCCGGATAGGAATGGAAATTACACGAAACTAGCACAATCAAATTTGTTTCTATGTTGAAAAAATTTTCATTTTGCAAAGAGTAGAAAGCTGCTCGAATTGAACAATAATAGACAATTCTGTGGAAAGAGGTACTTTGCTTTTTGTCTGCTGCCAATTTGAAAATTACTAGTTAGTAATGGGTACTTGGCAAAAGCTGCCAAGACTAAAAGCTTGTTTTGTGAAAACAATATTTTGAGATTTTATATTTTTGATTTGATGGACATTGGATTATGACATTCGAAATAAAAAAATAAAAAAGACTGAGGAGCATATAGCTTCATCAACTTTCACAATCTTCATCATCAAAATAGGTACCACCTCTTAAGTTTAAAGATGCTGCTACCATTTTAAGTAGAAAAAAAAGTGGAAAAACCGTATCTTCAAGGTGCTCCCCAACATGTGGTCTGACTAGGATATTATGTGTTTCTAGTACAGAAAATCTAAAGATGAGATTTGAGGGTGAAATAGCTTTCCTTTCCTCCTTTTGCTTCCATTTTAATATTTATCAGCACTTTTTTGTCTTGCTAGTAGCTACATAAAGCTTTTAAGGCTGCCATTCTGCCAAATAAGATGGTTCAGCTTATATGCTTCAAAACTTTTAGGTCATAGCCCTAATTTATAGGCCCCAAGACTGTTTGAAGAGGACAGACAATCCCCTTTTGAGATTAAAAACAGATATCCACTTTATTCTGATGAAACAGGTGGTTCAAAAGAGAAAAAATGCCAACTGTCAGGGTTCTTGAAGCTGAAGTGGCACATGTCCAAGTTTAGACTTCGATGTCATCTTAATTAATGTCACATATTTTGATCTTCCACAAAACCATGTTTCTCCATGCCTTACATTACATAGAAGCTTGCACCTACTATGTTGTAAACAAAGGGAGAAAAAAAGAGAGAGTAAAGCATTAGCTACTTACTTTTGTTTCTTTATTATACCAATGAAAACAACACTTGGAAAGACGATCTATATACTCCTAAGAATCACGTAAATTTAAGAAATAGAACTAAGCCAGGTGTGAAGACATTCCACCAATTAATCCTTTTGCCGGAAAGTAATTCTCTATGTTGTGTAGGGCATATAATTGGTCCCAACTTTATGGCTACATTGCTGGCTAAGAGAAATGTCTCAGTATTGTTGGTGATCAAAAGCTAGGTTCATATATGATATAGAGAACCAGAAAAAGAAGGAGGCATGGTTGTAAAATGCTTTTTTCTTTAGTCATAGCTTTTGAAGTTCTACTTTTCAGTGCCCCTTCTACAAGTTTACAATGATGATCACACTTCTAATGACAGAGAAGGCCTTTTTCTTTTCTACTTTTGTCTTCTTTTTATGTGGTGTGGTTACTATAACAGATGAAACTAGCAGATCGATTTGCTTTTCATGCAAATGTTTATGGATAGCATGCAAAGATTCTTTTCTGAAAAATTGGAAACCAGTTCGGAACAAAACTACATCTGAGTATTATGATTTTTTTTCTCCCTATCCTTTTAGCATTGTTTGCTTGGATGTAAAGCTAAAATGTCAGCTACAGCATGAAGAATACCTTCACTCATATATGCATTTCTTGGCCGTCCAAACTTTGGAATAAAATGATTTTTTTGGTTGGCCAACATGAGCATTTTACTTTGGCATTGCTAGCTCTATTAATTTCCCAGATATTATTTAGTAGAGAAACAATTATTTTTATATCAAAATAACAAGTAAACCATCATTTTAATACAGTATACAGTGTTATTACATTACTTCCTGAAAATAAAAAAATTCAAATAAGTTCTTAAAAGTACAATCCGTCAATCACACTAGTCCAAAATTCGAAAAAATATATGGCTTAAAGTAATAATATTAACATAAGTTTAGAGATCATGATAACAAGTAGTTAAATCTACACATTTAAATGAAATAACTAAAAATTTCAAGAACTTATTTAGAAACTTTGTTTTTTCAGAGACTAATATAACATGTTACACTTTTATGATTAAAATGGTGGTTGATTCTCAAAATAATACGATACACTGCAACACCTCAATTTACACCTCCTTGTCAATCTTTGAGAAATATAATTATCCCATCTTTGTTGATGAATTTCTTAATAAAGTTCAGGCTGTATTTCTATTACAACTGAGAGATGTACAATTTGTAAGTTATTGAATAGGGGTGATTCCTCTGAGTGTGAAGATTGTGTGACTCTTTTTTGATTTTTTGGCTTATTGAATGTCATTTCTATTAGAAGACAAACAGAACAAAAGTGTTTGCTTTGATAGAAGGAATAAAAAGGATAACGATTTATATTCGCAGCGTATGAGTGGAATTTGAAAACAAAAAAGATAGATAGATAAAAGTGAGTCAAGTTGCGATTTAAGTGAACTGTCAAGAACCATTAGCGGATAACTAGATTATTTGCAGATGTATTGTCTTATTTATTTAAGGAAAGACTCCTTATAAATTTTCATAAGAAAAGAGAGGTGGAGCCGTGGAGCTAAATAAATAAACAAATAAATATGAAAGAAGAAAGAGAGGATAACTTAATAAGATAAGAGGATAGAAAATGATGAAACATTTTTTTAATGAGAAAAAGGAGCTAAGCCCAAAATGGTGAAACATCTAAAACAAGTAGCCGGCACACTCAAAAGGCAAGTAAAAAAAAAAAATACAGGAAAAAGATCATTAAGTCTCCCTAAATTTAATTACTTTTGTAAATAAATATCTTAAACTTTAATTTTCTCTCAATTAATATGTAAGTTTGACCTTTTTGCAAATAGACACAATAAATTTTAAAGTTATTATGATTGATATTTAAACTTTAATTTTTTTTATATAATCAGACACCTTAAATTTTAATTTCATTTCAATTGATCTCTAAATCTATCATTTTTACAAATAGTTTTTTTAAGTTATTTATCTTAAACGTTAATCATTAGTATTTTTTTTTTCGCAACTTGTCTTTCCATATTTAAAATCTAATAAAGACTGAATTTAGAATATATATAAAGGTAAATAATAACATTAATAAAAAATTTATTATTTTATTTTTAATTCTAAATTTTATTATGTTTTAATGTTTGGAAAAGTGATTTCTAAAAATAAAAGTAATAAATAGTTTAGATTAAATAAATAAAAATTTGAGAAATTTTTTTGAGTAATTTAAATTAAATTTAATAAAAGAGATTATTTATAAAAGGAGCAAATTTTAAGAATTAATTGAGATGAAATTGTAATTTAGGTGTCTATAAACAAGTAAGATAAAGTTTAAGGATTGATTTAAATGAAACTAAAGTTCGTGCCTATTGACAAAAGAGATAAGATTTAAGGATTAATTGGAAAAAAAAAATTCAAGATGTTTATTTATAAAATGAGTACAAGTTAAGGGAGTTTGATTCTTTTTCCCCCAAAAATATAAAATACATTAAAAAAGTGTATTACACTTGTAGTCCTATAACTTTTGTTTATGATATAATTTATTAGTTTTATTAAAAATATCAATAAAATATTCGTATTCTCTTTTTTTTTTTCTTTTTCCTTAAATCTTTCTTTCTAATCACAAGATAAACCTTAAATCTTCTCAAATTCTATCACACAGTATCACGCAATACAGAAAATTATTGTATATAAGTGACTAGTATTTGGTAGGATACCTCTCTTAAATATAAATAATTGGTCGTTGACTTTTTTAAAAGAAAAAAGTCCAACTGAAAGTGAAAGGTAATGCAGTTTACCAACGGGAAATCATCATTTTAATAAAAAGTAATAATAAATACAGTGTTCGTGGAGTGTTGTGAAGGAACGTTATAAAAATTTGTTATTTTAAAATACAAGAAATTTTTTAATGAGTGGTTTTTATTTGAAATTCTTCCTCCCAATGAAGGTGATATTCGAATCTACTGTTATAAATTTTTGTCAATTATACCAGTTAACGCCTTTAAAACATATCTAACAAAAGCAATTTAGAAAATAAAATAAAATTATCCACATGCTTGCTTTTACCTTTGTGAGGGAGATTTATGTTTCTTTACCTGATTTCTGAACGAAATTAGCTTTGCTGTTCAACAGAGATGTGACACGGTAATACCATCAATATCTTTAGCAACTTGCTAATAAGGAGGAATCACCTTTGGGATGTGGTTCATGTGAAAGCTATAATTATTAATTTCTTTAAATTATATTTAAGATGTGAAAAATTACGTCAAAAACGTAAAAATAAATACGTTATATGTTTCATAGTAGAATATATATATATATATATATATATTAAGAAGTAAAGAAAAAACATTATTAATACTATCGGATAAAAGGTAAAGGACATGTTAGAATCTAAATATAACATGATATGATTACAGTCCAGAAAATACTTCCTCAATTAGTGGACCCAAATTTAAAATAATTTTTTTGATAAAATTTAATCTATAATATTATATATTAAAAATATACATAATTAAAAGAAAAAGAGAATATATTAACATATAATTAGAAGAAAGAGAATATTAATGATAAGGATATTTTTTAAAAAATCATAAATTTAAGATAAATTTATTATTATTAAAAAATTGATTTTTTTTTTAAATTTTGATGAATTAGATAATTAAATCTTATATATATAAAAAAAATATTTAATGTAAAGATCATAAAAAAATATTAAAAAATTATAAATAACACAATTTTATATATTCTAATATTTTTTTTTTTAAAATTCCTTCACCTATACTCTAAGATTATTGGTTACCAACTAGAATGAAAGAATAGCTTCCTAAAGTTGCCAGATACCAACTAGAATGAAAACTGAAACTCTGTGTGTATGTCCTTTTACCCGGCAAATTCGGAATTCAAACAAGAAAGGCAACAAAGAGAAAATTTTGCATACACACTCTAACTTGAGCTGAGCTTCTTCAACTCCATACGTGCAAACACAGCACTTGTTTTCTTTTTGTCTCTCTCTCTCTAAATCCTCTTTGATTCTCTCTCTCCAATCCACCCCTTACTTAATATTCTCCTCTTGAGCAGATTCCCTCCTCTCGCCCACCCCACACAACCCATCTTTCTGCCTTTCTCTTCATTGCTTTCCAAGCCAAGAATCTCTACTTTTGATTCGTCTCTTCCTCTCTTTTTCAACCACTATTAACTCTTCTCCATGCCCCTTCTTCTTCTCCTTCATCTCTCTGTCACTTTCATTCCTCTTCCTCCCTTTTCCTTTCTTCCCCTCACACAACATCGTTATTGCCTTTTCATCCTTAATTATGGCTCCTTCTTCAGATGTTAACCATATTTCACATCCATGCATCTATGGTATCACTATTCTCTCTGTCTCTCTTTCTGTACTAGTCATCAAAATCTGAGCTTCATGTACACCCCTGATTCAAAGTGATTCCTTCATAGATTTTTACTTTAGTCCATGAAAGAAAGAAAGAAAAAAAATGATTTTTCAAAATCAAGAGCCCCCCCATGAAGCTGTTATTTGAAGTTTAAGTTTCTTCTGTTGATTTTACTAAATGGGTATCCTCAAAGTTCCGTAATTTACTTTTCATATGGTTTCAAAAAAGTTATCTAGATCATGGTGTTTTTATTGGTTTGGAACTTGAAAAATTTGAACTTCTAGTGGTTCTAATCTAACTTGATAAATCGTGAAATTTTTTGGTGGAAAGCAGGGGATTATAGTTCTTCTCGCTCAGAGAGAAAGTCCGGTTTCATGAAATGGCTTAGTAAGCTTTTCAGAGGTGGGTCCAATAGAGGAAGGGGTGGTCGTCATCTGCATGAGCCAGCAGAGGAAAGCATAGTTTGGGGTGCTCCATCTAGAGCTTTGGTAAAGTGAAGCTTTGGCTTTTAGTTTTATTCAATGATGTCTACACAAAATGTTATGAATTTTAATTAAAATGCACTCACAGTATAAAAGTTTTTTTTCACCATCATTTAATAACATATTAACACATATAATAGTTTTGTGACTAACGGTGTAAAAATCATTACATTAACAATATATGAAACTTGAACTCTATTATTATTACTTTGCATAAATTAAAAAATGCAATTAGTTACTCAATGTAGTATTATACTTCTGGACCAATACATGGTGATCCTAAGTTACTAACTTAGTAAAAAAAAGTCTAAACTTAGTCAAAATCATGTAAGTTGGTAATGGTAACTTAATTTCAGCATTCCCATGCTAATTAAAGTATTTTTAGTGGTAGATCTCAAATAGAGATCTTAGATCACTTTTTGGTAGACCTTATAGTACCACGTAGGACTAAAGATCTTTTAAGATCTCTCTAATTTTTTTTCTTTAATGGTAGATCTCATTTTGAGATTTTAGGGAGAGGCAAAGAGGAAAAAAATTTATTTATTTTTGAATAATGTGCAGATCTTGAGAGATCTTCTACAAAAACTCATCATTCATATTGGAGATCTCTTCAACTCCTTTATTGGGAGATCTAGTGAAGATTAGATCTCGAGCTTCAAGATACTGACTTCACTTTCTGTCAATACAAAAGTTATTCAGTCAATTTGAGTTCTTATTGGTTATTGCAATGAGTGTGCACGTTTAACAGCAGAACATTTTCATTAACTTTGTGATTTCCATTAAATAATGATTTGAAATATATAGAGAAGGGAAACCAATATACAAATCTCGGACAG
>PYAF01005727.1:2727081-2758890 GCA_007407185.1 Glycine tomentella
TTTAACAGCAGAACATTTTCATTAACTTTGTGATTTCCATTAAATAATGATTTGAAATATATAGAGAAGGGAAACCAATATACAAATCTCGGACAGGCAAATTTTAGTATGATCGTGCTTCGTTGCAAATATAGCTATATCTGTGTATCTTTGTTGTGCACCAACAAATTACACCATATATTATGCATTGTGCTGCATTCTATATTGATAAGTGATAGCATCATATTTTGACTATTTTTTTGTAGCATACATCACATCATTATGTTTCTGTATATTATTTAGCTTCTAAAAGCAGAAATTTTTTATTTACTTCCAACGTTTTATAGAATCCCTTTACTCCTTATATTGTAGAGTGTCCACTTCAATGTGTTCTTCTACACTTAGATGGCAGCGAAAGCAAAAATTCATAACTAGATATTCAATAATTATTTTGGATTTATTTACTAAGGGTAAGATTTTTTTAATAATACTCCTGATGTAATAATTAGGATGATCGTGGTAGAGCTCAGAAGGAGAAAGAGGATTTAGGCCATGCAATGGCACTTTCTTCAGCCGAAGATTTAAAGAGACCAAACGGTTGGTACTTGATTTTCAAAAAGGTGCTTGTTATCTAGTTATCTAGATCTTTCTGATAAAAAATTTAAACTTGTGTTTCCATTAGCTCATCAAGGATATAATTGGGGAGAAGACACTGGTGATGATTACTCAAAGGCACCTCACGATACCCTTAACTCATCTGCACACCCTCCATTTGCCCCTACACCATTTTATCCCCACGAATATAGGTAAAAATTTCACTCTCTTAAATCTTGTATTATGTGAATGTCAAAGATCAAGTGTTTCCCATTTGGTCCATAGTGAGGTGGTTGAGGCTTGTTATATATGCCACTATTCTCAACAGTTATGTTAGTTATATATAAATCTTTTAATATATACCGGGTCAAACTGGATCAATTAGTAGTCCACTGGTTCTACCACTAACCCATTGACCCTCTGCCTCTACCAGGTGAGTGACAAGGCTGGTTTTCAGAACATTGTATGCCAGCAGTAATGGAAATCACTTTTTTTGTTCCTTATTCCTCATGCTCAAAAGTCAATATATTTGACAGTGTGTATCAATGTCTGTCTGCAAAATGTAATTATCGCATGATCACATCAATATATGAATAAATGATGGTCCTGCAGCGTCATTCCTTACTTGTTTCAATGAATCAAGTTGCACAAGGAATCGGAATCTGTTCCACCTAAACAAATTTGAAAAGTGAAAAAAGAAACTTGCAGCATGTGCAGACATGTAGTTTTGACTTTTGAGGGGGAGGTGTAGAGTTCTATGTAAATATCTAAGCAAGTGGAAAAGAAGGATATTTTGGTACCATTTACAACTAATGATGTGTAGTTTGCCATTGAACAGAAGAGTATGTGGTGGCTGCAACCAAGAGATAATGTATGGAAATTGTTTGGGCTGCATGGATACTTATTTTCACCCAAATTGTTTTCGCTGTCACTCTTGTGGTTACCCCATTACCGAGCGCGAGGTAGTTTGGTCCTCTTTGATAATTTTAGGGGATGTTGAGATCATCACTTACCTTTTTGACCATCTCTTACTGTTTTCTTTTTTTCTGTTGATCCAAGTTTTCCTTGTCAGGGAAGCATCCATATCACAAGTCCTGTTTTAAAGAGCTGAGTCATCCTAAATGTGAAGTTTGCTTCCAATTTGTAAGATTAGTTTGCCTTTCCTTATTCAAACTGTTCTGCTTTATTATTGATTTTCTCTATTTAAGGTTATTAAATTTTAGTTTGTTTCATATACCTTAAATAGGACGGGCATTAGATTGTTTTTGATGGACGAACCAAATATTCTAGTTTCTCGTAAGATGACATTTGATAGAAATTGTTAGAACTTCCTATCATAGAACCAGCCTAGTAAAAAGATTACCTCTGGTCTTTCATTTAACCTATCATCTTCATTATTCACAGTTAAGAAGGATCTTAGTAACACAAATGACTTTTTATTTGAATTTCAGATTCCTATAAATGCTGCTGGTTTGATTGAGTATAGGTGCCACCCCTTTTGGTCGCAAAAGTATTGTCCATCTCATGAGTATGATAATACAGCTCGCTGCTGTAGTTGTGAAAGATTGGAGGTATTAATTTAAGCACTCCAGACTATTTAACGATTCGTATTTTCAGAACAGGTATTTATCTGAATCTCTTTTGTTACTGTTGTGTTTCGGTCGAAGCCTCTGAACATAAAATACTATAGACTAGAAGATGGACGGAGTTTGTGTTTAGAGTGCATGGAATCTGCTATAATGGATACCGGTGATTGCCAACCCCTATATCATTCTATTAGAGACTACTATGAAGGAATGCAGATGAGAATAGATCAACAAGTTCCCATGCTTCTAGTTGAGAGAGAAGCACTGAATGAAGCTATTGTAGGGGAGAAAAATGTATGCAAAACTCTTCTTTGTTTTAGTGAAATAATTAGTCCAATTCCTCTTATTCTCAGTGATTTCTGCCAGGGTTTTCATCACTTACCGGAAACAAGAGGCTTATGCCTTTCAGAGGAGCAGACTGTCACCAGTGTATGATATTAAAACTGGTTACTTTTTGTTTGATTCGAATGCGGTAATGAAATTACCACTGTTTCAGATAAATTCACTACTTTGTGATTTATATGTTGATTCAGATACATAGAAGACCAAGAATTGGAGGCCATCGACTAATAGGGATGAGAACTCAACCTCAAAAACTGACTAGAAAATGTGAAGTCACAGCAATTCTTGTTCTATATGGTCTTCCTAGGTAACTAGTGGACAATGGAAACTCTGCTTTTTGTCCCCTTCGAATTACAGCTGATTGATTCCCTTTAGAATATAATTGTGAGTTCAGATATTTTTCAAAGATAAGACACAGTACCGATGACAGACTATAATGTTTTTACTTTCTTCTGATTGATAATGTCAAACTTCATTATAGGAGTTCTCATATTTTGATGGGATGCAGGTTACTCACAGGTGCAATACTTGCCCATGAGTTGATGCATGCATGGCTACGCCTTAATGGTATAGTATACTTTTATATTTTGATCCTTATGATATTCAACATCTCCCAGTAGTATTCTTGACCTTTCATCTCATTCATTCACTTTGGACTACGCAGGTTATCGAAACCTTAATCCCGAAGTAGAGGAAGGCATTTGTCAGGTTCTTTCGTACATGTGGCTTGAGTCAGAAGTAATGCCTAGCTTTCAAAACATGCCATCAGCATCCACAAGTGCTGTTTCTTCCTACTCTTCCTCCTCCTCCTCAAAGAAAGGTGCAAAGTCTCATGTTGAAAATAAATTGGGTGAATTTTTCAAGAATCAAATTGCCAATGATTCTTCCCCAGCTTATGGTGGTGGCTTTAGAGCTGCTAATGAAGCTGTTAACAAATATGGTTTGCGTAGAACACTTGACCATATTCATTGGACTGGTTTTTTCCCAGTGTAAAAAGAAAACAAGTTCTCTAAGTATGGGTAGAAGAATGTTGTTTTCATTTTCTTTGGTTCCACAAGTGGATGGACCAGGACCGGTTCAAAGTAAAGACAGAAGCTTGGACAACTTCTGATATTTGGGTCCTATGAGGAAGTCCAAGTCTAATTTGACAAAAAAAATAAAATATATGCATGACAAGTTCGTATTCAACAATAGTTTATTTCCCTTGACCAAAGAATAAGGAACTGTTATTTCTTTATGCATTTAGCAATTATTTTAGTAAATGAAGTTAACAAGGCTGAGCAATATTGCTTTTGTAAAAAAAAAGCATCCCTTTCTCCCTAATTAAAATTTCAACTTAATAGCAAATGAGTTCCCTCAATAATTCCAATAGAAGTGACTTCGCATATCTAAATAACATTTTGAAGATAATATTTGCAGAAAATGGCAACCTATTTAATAAATATCAAAATGATCCTATTTGAGTATAAGTATAAGATAAAATCTCATATTATATTCTGTAGAAACAAGAAGGTTAAACACTATACAAATGAATGTAAGATCCATAAACATGAACCTTAGAATTTTTAGTTAAAATGTGGTGTGAGATTTACTTATGTGATTAATTATAACCTCATTGATGTAAATTTTTCTGATGTTTATACCTCCTCAATCCTCTCGATTGCACAAGAGACACTACAACAAACTCATAAGTCACTGGAGATATTATAATTTGATAAACACATGTAAAATTCCAATTCTTCATCGTCTTAACTGACAAAAAAATAATAATAGGAAAGCAGGTGTTCATGTAGCCATTCATTAGGAAGCATAGGTCACTTAAAAGATAACACTGCTACACAGCAGGATACCTCTTCACTTGCTGATAATCACGGGAGCAATTCACTCTTAAGTCTTAACTTTTTTTTTATTTGCTTTTCTTTTAAAAAAGAGAAGACCAAAGATAATTTTATAAAAAACTGAAAATAAAGGACAGTTTTTTACTGAACTAAAATAAATCTCCAAGTTGATTAAAAGAGCTTTTACGTCTCTATTCTTAGTCTCCCCCTTTAATTTAAAAGTAATTTTACACTAAAACAATAATTAAATTAACATTTGAGTCCAACTTCGTTACAAGTAATTTATCATTTAACTTCGTTAGAATCCAACTTGCGCATAGGATTTGAGTCCAATATTAAACGTATGAAATTCAAATGTGAGATTTATAAACCATGGCCTCCCCAACTACCACTGACTAGCTTTTGTAGTATAGTTCTCCCAAGTTCTTATCAAACTTCAATTCTGTAAGTTATTTTTAACTTTAAAGATAAAGAATAAGTCCGGCCATCAGAAACCAGTGGCAGTCTTGCAGATTAATGGATATTGCTCACTTCACTTC
Organism: Glycine tomentella; assembly: GCA_007407185.1. Taxonomy (NCBI): domain Eukaryota; kingdom Viridiplantae; phylum Streptophyta; class Magnoliopsida; order Fabales; family Fabaceae; genus Glycine; species Glycine tomentella. The sequence goes on from PYAF01005727.1 coordinate 2,731,960, forward strand.
CCCTTTTTTCTTTGAGTGCAAAGATAAGCAAAGACCAAATGAGAATACATGCGATAACAGCTTAACATTAAATGTTATGCAAGTCTCTGTACATGCAAAAATGCAATCCCCATGGGAACATTACAAAATTGCCCAGGTGAAGGAAGGCTCGAGAAATAAAATGAACTTACAATTGGAAAATGGTAAATGTAACTTAACCCTTTTTTTGTATGGGTAAATAACAAACATTTACTTCTTGAATATCAGACTCTAAGGTTGATGGATGTAATTATGCAGTAGCAATATCTGCTAAAAGCATCTTCAACGTCTCATAAGTCATAAAACAAATACCTACACCTGGCACCACCTTGTAATATTCAGGCAGAATTCCTCTGTAGAGACCACGAACGCCTTCTGTCTGAATTATGTGCCTAAACACGCCATAGAGGCCTGTGGTATACACACGGGCACGCCCACCAGCCCCCTCAAGTTGCTTCCTCCGCCTCACAAGATCCAATGGAAACGTTGCTGAAAATAGTATAACATGAATTGAATTGAACTATACCCATTCTACTCAACAGAAATTCAATTTTACATCAGACCGTTAATCTGTGAGATGACAGTGCATCATCAAAAGTGGTAAGATGATTAATCAACTGAGGTGCAAACCAATTCCAAAACAAGAAATGAAATCAAAATCAACTATATTTGAAATCAATAACCTATGAATTGTAGACAAAATAGGAGTTTCTTATTGTAGTGATCTTGTGTCCGAGAAATTTGCAAACCTGCACCTCAACATCATAGGCTATTCTAAAGAATAACTGTGGGAAACATATTATTGATACCATGTGGCTCTACTGAATTTGTGATCAATTAACAACAAGTAATTTATGGATGTACAAGTCTATCTTAATATGGTAGCTGCAGCATTGAACAAATCCAAACATGTAAAAGCATTACCTGTAAAATTGGCAACAAGAGGTAAGGGTCGAAGTAACACACATCCTTACCTGAACATACATTTGTTGTAGCAAAGGGGCAGAGAACCTTTATTAACACAATTGATAAAAGGGCACTACAAAAATTTTTTATGCGTGGATATTTTGGATGCATGTGGTTAGTATCTCTGTATAATATACAGTTTGACACAAAATATCCATACCCCAATCAGTAAGATTAAGTGTTTTTCCCATGTAAAGAACAGTTGTTCTTTGTTGACAATTTCATTTATAAATTTTCTTTTATAGTAATTTTTTGCCATAATTTCCATCATTTAGATTATGCTGAAAGCAATACTATTAAAGCAACAAGAACAGATTCTTCAGAAACACTTAGGACTGAAAAGGATTCTGGTACCCATCCAAACATCAGGTGAAGGTAGCCTAAGTGAGAAGCATACCTCAAAGAGGACACCTCTCACATTTCGTAACTGAGGGAATCATATAGTTTCATCCAAGTAATGCCACCCCATGATGGAATCCCCTGCATAGCTTGGGGAGACATGTCATAGAACAAAACTTGGGAAGATGATTACTTGAGTAAGATCTTTAGATAAAAAAATAAAGTTACAGAAAGACAAGAAAAATGTTTTTTGTCATTTTCCTTACTAAATTGTCATATGCCACAGGATACATTAACAACTCCAACCTGGTCTCTGGTTCTATGGGTCAGTCTGGTTAGATACTTGGTGCAGTTCCTGCACCAAACTCTCTTTTTCTGCATCAAAAGCATAGTAAACCACTACAGACATTAACTTCTTTGATGTTCTTGGGTTCAGCAAATTCAATAGTTTGACTAAAGGATTCTTAACTGTAATTAAACATTTGATACAACAAAACTAAATTGAGTGCCCTGATGCCGCACAGATATAGAAAAAGGGTAAAATACCAAAAGAATGTGCATAACCGCATTTGGAAGGAACATCAAAAAGCAAATTATCAACACTACTTATCTGAGAAGGAACATCAGAAATTCACAAGTTACCAAGAATATTCATATGATAAGGAACACCAAAAATACAAGTTACAATTCCAAATTTTGACTGCTCACCTGTTGATGATGCAATGCCTGAAAGACTGCCGCAAGCCAGACTAACGATGGCAGGTGAATCATCCGATCTGATGTGTCAGATAAGTAAAATTAATAATTTAATATAATACTAACTGTAATATACATAAATTAAAGGGAATATTAGAGGTTACATCAAACTGCTGAATTAATTTGTGGACCAATTACCTATTTGACTGCCAATAAGATCTCAAGGTTTCATACACAGAGAAGCTGATAGCTATACTTGGCCCTACAGTCTACATTAGCACCAGAGAGATGTGACTAATTAGACACACAAGAAAATAATCTTCAAGTAATGTTAAATTCATAATAACACCATACCAAGAGTGTAGTTCCAAGTCCCTTATAAAGGCCAAATATTCCCTCTTCCTTGCTAATTGTGTGTAAAGCATGCCAGATACCTGTGTAGTAGGTAAAATTTGTCTGCAAAATTTTAACAATGCAAATTGTTAAGAATTAAAATAAAAATGCAAGGATCTTTAACCACCAGCTGCGCATGAATCGAATTTAAGCAGACATCTCTAGTGGATGATCTGATTTCAAAATAAGTAAATTTCAAGGTCAGGATCATCATTCATGCAAGATTCCAAGAACCGATACTAAAGACCACATAGAAGACTAATACAACAACAAGAACAAAAGTCTTATCCATTAGGTAAAGTTGGTTACATGAATTGCACAACGCAATTGAGCAATGCAACTAACTATAATGGGGGTGGGGGTGGAGTCAAAATTACATTGACCTGGATGACAACTTGGGCACATATCATTGATCGATAATATTAATACCCATCAAAGCTAGAACAGAGATGGAGGTCAAATGCGTAGGGCCAAAGGGGTAAGGGCTACCACCCACAACACAAAAATCTAACACATTTGATCTTACCTGTGCAGCCAGCCGTGTTCTTACAAGATCCAATGGATAAGTAGATGTGGCAGCAGTGACTCCTGCCAGGCCACCACCGACAAAATGTACGCAAAGGTCTGCACTAACATTATCCCTATGACTTTGAAGTCCCGGAACCATCTTTAGCAACTGCTCATACAAAATACCATTAAACACAAATCAATCCATGAACAAGCAACCACTCATAAAATCACAAATTCAAATTTCTTACTTCTCAACAACATAATCAAAAGAAAACAAACATATGCATCACAACATCAATAGCCACACCTTCTTGTAGTGCTCGTACGAATAAAAGTTAACCGAAGAATAAGGTAACCGGTGAGCAATGGTGACCAGATTCCCTTTCCAGAAAGCCCCAAACCCCTCTTCATGGATAATCCGTGAAGCCTCATTCCATATACTGGCTTTTCTCAAAGTTGCAACATTGGAATGCATTCCTTGAATCTGAAAACATTTCCACAAAAATGTAAGGTTTTTTTTTTCAGTACAAAAAGTAAGGTTTAACATCATCATAACCTAAACCTAAACCCCCTCTCTCACTCTTTATTGTTTGAAATTTTAATTTCAATATTCCACTAGCTTACAATTTTTTTTTATATGTACGAATTGAACTCAGATAAACGCAGAAAGATAAATAAAAAATAAAAAATAAAGAAAAAAATTTATAAAACTGAGATGAAATTAAAAAAATTGGAACCTGAAAGAGGATGGTGAGTCTCGCAAGCGGCGCCGTACAGGTTTTGCTGAACGCGCCGGCAACTCCTCCGGCGAGAAGCTGAGAAACAGTTCCAATCTGCTTCGGCGGCGGCGGCTGCACCAACTTCCGTACACCACCACCATCCACCGCCACACCAACTCTAGCTTCCATTTGCATCTCCGAGCTTCGATTTTTCACCTTTTCTATTTTCTTTTACCTCTCCGCACTTTCTCTAACCGAATTAAATTAAATTAAAAAATAAACCTCAAGCTACCTTCAATATCAGAAGAACAAGGATTCGCAACTATGCATTGAGCATTTTCTTCTATCTGCTCTTTTCTTCACTTTGTTACTTTTCGCTCTGCGCAGTTTCAAACCAGGAGATCGGCGACGTCGTTTTTGCGACCCGGCTCGAGCAAAACGGTGCCGTATTGTTGGGGACGGTTCACGGGAAAAGTTAAAGCAGCGTGTGTTGTATTCGCTGCAGTGGGTTGCAGGGTAGTTTCGTGTTTTGCGTAGGAGATTTGAGAGGAGAGATGACGTGTGGGTGGTTTTGTGTTGAAAGGAGGGTTTACAATGGAAGCGGGTATAGGGGATATGGTCCCATTTGCGAATATAAGGTGATTTTCTGGGGAATATGCGCTGCCTGCATAAGTTTAGAAGGCACATTAGATTCATTAGATTGCTGTAGATATTAAGGTTAGGGCAACGTCGGTTAAACCAAACGTCCAATCAAAAAATGACACGTGTCATGGGGTTTGAAGTAAAGCATTCTTTTTCTTTTTTGGGAAGTAAATTATTTGTATTTCTTGAATTAACCTTTAATCTCAAATATAAAAAACAAAGTCTATTCACTTTTATTAAGAAAATTAATTAAATTTAATTTTAATTATATTAATCTTAATTAAAAATATTTTTTTCTTAATTGAATAAATAGTATTTTAAAAATAATATCATTAAATAGTAAAATTGATTAAAAAAGGTTATATTTGAAATAAAAAATATGTGTGCTTTCTTATATTTAAGACATGAAGTAAAAGAAACCAACACATATTTCCTTGCCTGTTATTTTTGTTCGAAAATTTCACTTGATTTTCTCTTGAAAAAAGAAATCCATTTGTGTGGTTATTTTGTTAAGATTTAAAGGTGATAAAAAAAATTGAACTGTTAAAATTATGTGAACTTTTATTCAATTTTAACGTAAACACGTTATGGTGTTTTCCCTCTTTGTTTACTAGGAACGTGCCATTGAATTCTAATCACGCGCCACATGCAGTCATACTAATCTTTTACGCTTAAAACGTTGAACACATGAAAGTTGAAACAAACGCATGGTTGATTTCTATGGACAAAAGATTTGATTTAGTAAATATAACAATAACAACAATAATATTTTTTTTAAGTGTAACCCAAAATCTTTTATAAACTACTCAAACATCCCATTACTAACAAATAAAGTGTGCGGACGATTATTAATTATGAAACAGTACATGTCCGTGCTGATAATTCCTTGATGAAGACATTTACTTGTAAGTTACTATAAGAGATTTAATAATCAATGATGAAATATGCTTTTAGTAGGGACTAACTAAACTAATGCATTTAGTAGGAAAAGCGACATTTTGATTATTTAATATTCATTGGCTTTTCGTTGGCTTTGTAGTTGCACCGATTGATACGTTCTGCTTTACCTCCATGCAGCTTTTCCTAACCACTGCGTTACTCGGAGAAGAATTTCTGATGAATTTCGAATTGAAAGAAAGTGAAAAGGAAATGGTACTATAGATATATTAGAAGTTTAGGGGTTGTTTGGTTGTGAGGAGGGAAGATGAGAGGAGAAAAGAGAAATAAGTAAAAAAATATGAGAAAAATAAAGATTTGGATGAAAAAAATAGACAAGAATAGAATGTGAGTTTTTGAATTAAAGTTAGTTGGTAAATAATAAAATAGTAGAAATGAAATATTGGAGATGAATGAATGACATTTTTATTTTTTTAAAACCAATTTGTGTTGAAAAAAATGTTATGGTAATCGCAAAGTTTCACATTGTTTAGGAGTCAAAGATACGAGTCATTTATAAACATTTTCTTCTCTCAATCTATTGGAGCGCCTTTATAAATATAAAGTCGTGATGATCATAAAAAATTTAAGCAGATAATACATTGAATGCGGTGTGTTGGATTGGTGCATGTTTAATTCTGTTACCATTTGTTTATTTCTCTTTATTATATTACCACAATTATATGTTTTTGATCATGGGGTGCTTTGGCTCACATTTATTCTACAAGTGCAGTGGGAGCCTTTTCATTCAAAGGATAACGTTTGTGTGGTTCGATCAACCCAAATTTTTCTAAACTTTTCTACTATTATATTTTATGTTTTGTATTAATTGATTATTATAAACTTTGTATGTGTTATGATTGTATTTGAACTCATTTCACTGTTATACTTGTTATTTCTGGTTTCCTAATTATTTATCTTATAATCTTAGGGAGACAAACCTGATCTTTTGAATTTGAGTTCCAAGCAACGAAACTCACGTATAAGCAGTCTTGACCTTTAAAAAAATGTTGTAGTTGATATATAAGTTTACTTGAGACTTATAATTTCTTTGTTTGTGCCTGCCATATTGAGTGATAATTATTTGTTGATATTGACATGTTTTATATGCTTGACTAAAGTGGTGTTACAATATATTATTGCTAGCATTTTTTCTTGTAGTATATATGCATAATCAAAGTTCTTCTTTATCAGTTTTCATCATCAATATGTTGTTACATTATTACATGAATATATTTTCTTTGAACACTTCAAAATAGTATTTTTTTTTATAAAAAAATGAGTGGCTATAATTGCTTGATTTTGATCAAAGACTTTTAACCGAGAGATATATGTATTTACTCTAGTAGTTTTTATACCAAGACTTAAAATTAGATCTTTCATGCCATAATATCATTGTTTATCATAATGAAATTTTTCGTGCCTTATATTTCATAATCATATATATATGCTTTTGATTATGCGTTATTGCTTTTAAGTTGATTTGAAGTTTGATAGATTTTAATTGGTTGAAATATGTTCTCCAATTTAATTATTGCTTTGTTTTAGTATTCCTTGTGCATTAGCTTTAGGTGTTAATTTTGTGTTGCTATAGGTTTTGTATGACGTTATTATTTTAACTTGGTTAATCATGTTAACAAATTATGACTTTGAGTTATTGAGTTAAAAATAATGTATATTCTTTTCTTTGATTATGGTTATGGCTTGATCCTCATGAATTTTCTCATTGTTTTATGGCCTTTCATCTTTTTTTTATATGTGTCTTAATCATGCATAATTTTGGTAGTGATTATTGCCAGTGTCAAATTATACAGTAATTTAGTCTCAACTTGTTATTACATTTTATTTACCGTAGTATTACTTGTAATTATCCTATGTGCCGCATAATTTATTAGTAGTAGACTCTCTCATATTTAAAAATTATGTTCTCTGTATCTATATTGATTAGTTATACTCTTATTGATCCCTGACTTCATAATGTATTGTTGTTTTATGTAGCAATGTGTCAAATTACACTTCTGAAATATTGGAGATTTAATTTGATACTCCTACTCTGATGCTTTTATTTCACATATTTTTGTTTGCTCTTGAAAAATTAAAGAGTCATTTTTATACCACAAGGACTTTGTGAAATTTCTGAGTTGCTACTGTTATAACTATTGGGCATCTTTGTCATTCTAGAAAGAACTTGGAACATGGGCACATGATTTATTTACAACAACAAATTGTTCACAAGACTAACTTCATCAAAGAGGAATATTCAAATTTCTTTATTATTGATTGGGGACTCTATCTGGTTCATACATATTTTGTTATATTTATTTGGTTCAAAGCATGTTTCTAGTATTGCCATATCTATTGCATGGGAAAAAATCATATTCATGGTTCAACTCATTGTGGGTGACTCAATATGTGGCAAATTTGATAAAATCTTGTGAATCCACTACTTGCAAAAGAATTGACATGTCAATACATATTTAAGTCGAAGAGGAGAATGAGACTAAAATCCATTAATTAGTCACAACAATAGACATTTGTATCAGTGTGATTGGAGATGTCATGAATGAAGTTCAATGGATAACAATGAAGTTATTTGTTGACTTAAGTACATCAAAATTATTATTTTTGCAAACTATTTTGATTCTCATTCCTGACGAGGTGTATTGTAAACTGTGACAATTATGAGGTTGAGGTATACATTTAATCTACTAAAAATATCATAGATCATTCTAAATACCTCTTAATGAACCAAACGACATTGATTATTGTGGTTGTATTTATATATCACTCTGAAGGTTTACCTAGTGAGTGTGTGGTGGGGCCGCCAATATAAGAGATGAGCTAATATCTAAGTGACACTTTAGGTACGGAAAACTCTCAAATCCAAAAGATTTTTTTTACTAGAAACTCAATATATTATGCTATATTACAGATGTTTTTATTATATTATTTTATTACTTTATATTTTAAATTAATGGGAGATTGTTGGAAAATATTTTCCTATAATATAAAATTTAAAGTAATTTTTTTCTCAATCAGTTTTTTCTAAAGATAAAAACTATTTTTCATTTATTTATTCCTATCTTTTAGAAATTGTGTTTGACTAATTTTTTTTAGTTTTTTTATTAGTGGGAGGCCTTTTGCATTATTAAGATTTTGTTATTATGATTGTTACTAATTTGTTACTTGATTGAATTAACTTATTATCATATTTTGGAAAAAGAAAACATGTATATTAATTATTCTCTCAATAAGATAAATATATTTTTTTCTAAGGATAACAGTTATGCACTTTAACCAGACTTTTCTATTATTATATTTTATACTCTGTATTAATTAATTATTATACACTTAGTATGTGTTATGATTCTATTTGAATTTATTTCATTGTTATACTTGTTGTTTCTAACTTTCTAATTAAATATCTAACAATTTGCCTTTCTTCTTCCTCCGTTCTCTCCCCTCCCTCTCCCCCTACATTTTCTCTACGTCAACCTAAAGCTTTCATTGAAAAAAAAAAATTGCCCGTCCATTGCTTTCAGACAACATTAGTTCCATTTGCTCATCAACAAGATAAACACAAAGATGAAATAAACAAAAAATTAAAATGAAAAAACAGAATAATAAAAAAAGCGAGAGAACAATGGTAGAGGAATTTGAAGGGGTTTTCGCTGCCCTGACATCAAAGCCACCGCAGCGACATTAGAGTCACCATCGACTACAAAGAACGGTGTTGAAGAAACTGGCCACACCCTCTACGCAAACACGTTTACAGGGGCGACACGTGTTGGTCGAGCAAGTTACTTTATTTCTAAGTAAATTTAATTTAATTGTGCCGCCAATATTTTATTTAAAGTCTTTAGAATTATCACTTTCTATTTAAATATTTGAAAATTATGATGAATTTGAGAAATAAAATAATTTTAAATTTTAAAAAATGAAAATTCAATAGAATTTTGATGATTTTTAAAAAAATGACTTATCAATGAAATTTGATATTATATTTATTTTAGATGAAATTTGATTTATATTGCTTTACAATTATACAACTTTTACTATCTTATTTGGACCAACTTTTCAAGCATATCTGCATTCTATTGTCGTCTCTTAAGATGAAAAATATGTGCAAAACTAGAATATACATTTGTTGAAATTATTGTGTGAGTTTATATATGCATCTAACGACCGTAGTTTGAAAATTAGAATTTGTGATTTCTAGGTGTCACCAAACTGAACAGATGTGTAAGGGTCTGTCAGTACTCAGTACATGAATCAGACAGAATATTTTTAGTTGGCAAAAGCTAAAGTAGCGAAGTGGTCATACATAGCTGCTTGGCGTATACACCACATTTTCGATGCACATAATGTTACACTTACACCATCCGTTGACAACTCATGATGTTTGGTGAATCTAACGCTATAAAAAAAGACAGCTCCCAAATTATTATGGTGATTTAGTGCTAAGTATTATCCATTACTTCCACGTGCTCTAATTCCCCTAGCTCTCGTGCAAGTGAGAATTGGTTGAAAGCAGTCTCCGATCTAGAACTGAGATGGGATAATTGAGAATAGTGAATTTGAATATATAAAATTAAAGAATATAAAATATAAAAATATAAAAATATAATAATAATAAGTTCAAATATATAAAATTAGGAGGGAAAAAATATAAAAATATTAAATAATTATATGTAATTTTTTAAAGTGATGCATTTCTCACTATATTATAGATCCGTCACTAGTTAAAGTAAAACTTAATGTGATGCAAGAACCCCTTTTGTTGTCTTTTGATTTTGATTTTTTTCTCACACATTCGAAGTTCGGTTGAATATTAAATGTAAATATCTTTTTTTAAGAGATATTCTTTGATTCATAGAGAAACTAAGTCCTTCTAATAGATCCATCTCCATTGGTTTGATTTTGAATCTTTTCATCTTGGGCTCCTTCTTGTTTAAGATATTTTCTTATTTGTTGGGGCAGGATTTTCACATGGGTCTGTGTTACCTAGAAATTGGGGCAATAGCAGGCTTTCTCACCTTATGGTTCACTTCTAATGGTTGAGCCTGGGTAATTGCTTTCGGTACTTCCATAATTCCTTCTTACACTTATTTTACTTGAGAAAGTATAATCCAGAATAAAATTTTACATTTGGGATTAGTTTTTCCAAAATGTAATTTGGAGTGCAAATTTTTACATTTCAGAACGGCTAATACGTAAATTACATTCTGGAATGGGGTGCAAGAAGCAAATTCGGATGTGTAGGAAATAATTGCCTTGAGCCTGCTGTCCCTAATGCACGATGGGCTTCCTTATTCTCACTCTTGCCTTGATGAACCAGTTTCAAACCTGGCCTAATACAAATGTTTTTTTCTTCTTTATGTTATATCCTTCAAAAGCAACTTCATTTGAGACACAACCAATTATTAAATGTGAATATATCTCCTGATAAGATGTCAAACCTTAGTTGCAAAAAAGTAGTTATCATAAACCATCAACGGAATCGAGTTTAACGGATGAAACTAGATTTTATAACGTGATGAACAGTAGTTTGAATTTTTGTTTGAGAAAGTGCATTTAGATTGCCAAAAAAAGATTGACTCCAAAAAAAGAGAAAACAATATATATATATATATATATATATATATGTATATATATATATATATATATATAAATTTAGCCCCTAAATTGTCTAAGTAAATAGATATAAATTAAGTTAATTTGATAGGGGCAATGCTAATTTTTTATTTATAGAAGTATTATACTAGAGTTTCTCAACTTCTAGTATGATTGATAACCCTTTTACAACTAAAATTGTAGGTTAATGTCTTACAATTTAAAATTGTATGATGACCCTTTTCTGCCTATTATGAACCTAATTTTAATGTTTTGTTGAGAGGGAAGTCAAGTACTTTCTTATTTGATGTTCATTATTATTTTTATTAAGTTGAAAACTAGAAAGATATGAAATGAGGAAACTGAAGTATTTTTATTTCTAATTTGATGAATACAAAATGGAGGAAATTACTCCTATATATAGAATTTATCTTGGAGTGCACAGCTGGAGCCTGGAATGAAGGTAAAACATGTATTACTTGTTCAGGAGAAGCAAAACATAATGATAGGGTACTGGACAGTGACCGTATATGTTTCTTTTCGAACATGTTCACATCTTACAAGAAAATTGATCCCTTTACCTGTTGGACTACCTAATGGCAGCAGTGTTGTGACTAAGTTGATAGGAAATGTGAATTTTGCTGATTCTAAAATGCTTACAGATGTCTTATATTTACCTATGTTCAATTTCTACTTCATTTCAGTTTCCAAATTGGAAAGGCCTTTTATTTTTCTGATAAGAAGTGTTTGATACAGGACAGCATGCAAGATGATTGGTTGGGGTAAAATGGAAAATGGACTTCGAAAAGCTGTTTCTGAACTTATCATTTTCTTGTTAACATTAAGTATTTTAACTAAAATTCCTCTAAATACACTATATATAGACAATTAATGAATCAAAATGAACAATATATATCAAGCATCTCTTTGTCAATACTAACAAAATTGTGTTAAGAACGCTAACATTTTATTATGAATGAAACATACACCTGAAAGAATAAGAGAACATTAACTGACACACTAGAGTTACAACATTAAACACTAAATTCCACTGAACTACTAAGATCCTAACTCCGAATGGCCTGTATTTCAAGAATGAAGAATCTGTTCACGCCAAAGCAAAGAAGATGAATTGTTAACACGCCATATTCATTTTCAGTTGAGATTGTTGAAGACTAAACTTGGGTTAAAGGTGTTGCTGATATTGACGTTGATTGTTGAAGACTAGAGATCATCTGCCTCCAAGGTCTAACAGAGAAAAAAAATAAAACTGACAAAAGGTAGCAATTAACTAGCAACTATTCCTCATGTGTTTTCAAATAACAATTTTTTATTTTTTATTTTGAGAAACTTTGCTTTTTTCCCTCTCCTTTTCTACATGGTAACCCTGTTAATTAGTTAGAGCAACAACTTCTATTGCCGCCGGCATTACCCGCCATATTCGAGACATTTATGGTAGTTCCTTGTGGAAGGCCAGTAGAGGAAGTAGCCTCTTGTGCTGCCAGTGCCTTTTTACTTATAATGTGATATATATCAAACAAAATGGTTTGAAATGCCTTCTCAACATTGTATGCCTCCAATGCTGAAGTCTCTAGAAAGGACAAACCTTCCCTCTCAGCCAAACTTTGAGCATCTTCAGTAGACACTGCTCTCAGATGATTCAGGTCAGATTTGTTTCCAGCCATCATGATAACAATGTTGGAGTCAGCGTGGTCCCGTAGTTCGCGAAGCCACCTCTGCACATTGTCAAATGTTTGCCCCTTGGTTATGTCATAGACCAACAAGGCACCAACAGCTCCTCTGTAGTATGCACTGGTGATGGCTCTGTACCTCTCTTGCCCTGCAGTGTCCCATATTTGTGCCTTCACAGTCTTCCCCTCCATCTGCATAAACATATATACGTTTCCAGGGAATTAATTATAACTCCTCTTGCAGGTGACAAAAAACATATATTTAGAAATGAATTTCCTTCATTTTCTTCACATAGGCAAATCATCAAACATGTTCATCTCTTGACAATTGACATTTTTGCTGATCTTACTTGTCACAGCTGACAGCCCTCAAACCACAAGCATATGATTCTCATCATACAGAGATAATTTTATTTATAATCTTTTGGGGGAGAAATTTTGCATACTGTTATATAATTTCATTTCAATTTTTTTAGATATAAAATCTTAATGTGTTCTTAATTAGATGGGATAACATCAGCATGGCAGTATCCCATCTCTTTATCATAGATACTAGTATATAGGATGAGTTGTTAATAGTTATTAACTATCGTTCAATGGAGAAAATATCTAAATACACACTGCAGTTCTTCAACCTTCCAATTTGCTTTCTATTCAATCCAATAAAATGTATGATTATTGCTAAGAAATGCATTTCACACACATGCTTAAATTTCATAGCCTATTCTTGATCAAGTGGTCAAGAGTTGGATTCTTGTCACCTAGTCTTCTAAGTACAAATTAAATTTCATCACATGGTAAAAGTGAATCGTGCCACACTATAAGTGCAAAAACTGGTGTTAAAAATGTAATAAAATTATTCGAATTTTCACCCAATAACATGGATTGTTAGCATTTCTCTAAGTAAAAATAGAAAGAGAAAGTTCTCCTAACATCGTGAAAGACCAGTTTATTGATGATACCATGTTGTGACATGTATTAAGTAGTACAGTATGATTTTACTGGATTAGTGTAGCAACTTGAAAATATAAGAACTTCTCATTTAATAGACTTTCAATTTTCAACCATCTATTCCGATATTATTCACTAAAAATCAATAGTTTTTTCGGAGAACTCGTATGTAAACTCATCCCTGCTCTTAGAATAGTACCAATTAAAAACTCTCTCTCTCTCTCTCTCTCTCTGTCTTTTATTTGAACGAATCCAATTGAAACACAACAAATTCAATAAAATTTTAACAATTGAGTGCATTATTCTAAAATTACATAATTATATTCCATACTAGTCAAGAGCCAGTCCTTCATTAAATTTTTCCCGAATCAATCAAAGAATGTACAAACCAACAAAATTACAACAAACCTCAATCCAAAATTAAAGAAAAAAAATGAAGAACATAATATACATTGTACGTATAAATTAACTAAACCTGCAATGTTCTGGTGGCGAATTCAACCCCAATGGTAGACTTAGATTCCAAGCAGAACTCATTTCTCGTAAATCTGGAAAGGATGTTAGATTTTCCAACCCCGGAGTCCCCAATCAATACGACCTTGAAGAGGTAGTCGTATTCATGGTCCACTTTGTACGCCATGCAAATTAAACGATGGAACGTAAAATAATCAAACTGGGTTTGCGGTTAGAGGGATTGAAGACTCAAAATTTTGGTGCAAGTTTTGCAGAGGAGACGACAAGGAACAGGGTAGGAGAGAGAGAGAGAGAGAGAAGAAAGGGCACATTGAAGGCTAACAACGTGAGCAGAAGCAAAATTAACGGACGAGAAAGGAACTTTGAATGGACTTAACTTTCATGTGGGATTCCAACGCCCGCGAAAATCGCAACGTGTTTTTCTTTTTAATTTATTAAGTTATTAATTATTAATTAATTATCAATTACTATTCATTTTCAAAATTCATATTGACGAGAGTGAAATAACTTATAACTGCAATACCACCACATCGTGTAGAGCATCTTTAGTGCAAGATCTTAAGTAAAGATCTTGAATTTAAGATCTGATTTTCATTAGATCTCCCAATAAATGAGTTAAAGAGATCTCCACCATGGAGGATGAGTTCTTGTGGAAGATCTCTTAAGATCTGCACATTGTTCAAAAAGAATAAAGTTTCTTCATTTTTCTCTCTCCTTAAGATCTCAAAATTGAGATTTACCATTAAAGAAAAAATGAAAGAGATCTTAAGAGATCTTTAATCCTATTTGGCATTATGGGATCTACCAAAAAGTAATCTAAGATCTCTATTTAAGATCTACTACTAAAGATGATCTTGTTACATAAAATGGTTTTTCTTTTTGACAAAAAAGGGGTTATTTATGTTATATATACCCCAAAATCTCTACATTGGCAATGTAAAATGAAAAAAAAAATAATCAGCATACGTCCTTCTCGAATCACGATCATGATCCACGGCCGTGTAAAATGGTGAATTAATTGGTGATTGCACGGTTTTAAATTGCAGTTATAAATGTAATATTGCGATTTTTAACGTTACAATAATTATGATTAAGATTGCATGTCGTATTTATTTCCTAGATGTCGTGGAATCTTCAATTTAAAACTGAATTTAATTTATATGCAAGTGTAAGTATCCAATAAGAATTTACTGTTACATAAATGATATCTTATTTATTAATAAGATGATCATAAAGCCATTGAGCCAAGCTAAGGGTAAAAAAAAAAAAAAAAAAAAGAAGGTCTCTGTACGTCATCCAATATTCTTTTAGTAATTGAAGCCATTGACTTGATGATTTTAAAATTTCTGCTCTTTGACCTAAAGTCTTTGACAATAAATAATACAGTAAAAAATAAATTAAAGCTCTTCGCTTGATGTTTTCTAAGATTCTAATGCCATGTGGATTTCTTGAAAAATTCTAAGCGTTACATTTGTTTGGGTTTTAGAAGATAAAGTTATTTTTTTCACTTTTATTACTTCGAGTAAAGTTTTTATCTCCTTAATTTATTATTTTAACTATTCATTTTCACTCTAATTAATATGTTAAATTAAGTATATTCCACCTTATTTATTGTATTTTAGAATAAATTACAGACACTTGAGATTTTTTCATATTATACACACGGTATTTTTTTAATGTTAATTATAACAATCTCTCTTATAAAGATACAAAGATACATAATAATTATTAAATAATAAGGGATTAGTGTAATGTATTAGATGTGTTAGTACTGTAATGTTTTTAAACAATTAATAAGGTTAGGGTAAGGACATTAAAAAATATATTAGAAGCAATCTAATTTTTTTTTTAAGCATATGTGTAATTTGTTCTATATTTTATTATATTTTCTTTTTCTACCCAATATTATTATTAACTTTAACGTACTTAGCTAAAATATTTTGACTTTTTCTTGGTTGTCTTTTGAGTTTAATTTAGTGTAATTTGTTTCTTAGCTAGACTAGATGGTGAGGCTCCTGCTGTGTGTACGTATGTGTCTTAAATTGTCTTTTCCTTCTGCTTGTTGCTTGCAGATGTGCGTTCAGACAAGTAAAGAGACGAACTGGATAGAAAAGATTACAACGAAAGGGCAATAAAAATGGAATTTTTTTATAAATAAAATCAACTTATTTATGTGGGATATTTTTCTTATAAGTTAAGACAATATTAGATTATAACTCAAAACCTCCAAAAATCTAATACCAATTGCATTTGTAAATTATTATAAATACTTTTTATTTTTTGAAATAAATTTATTATTTTTAAGATTAAAATTAACTTTTAAAGAAATATAAAAATGACATTTTAAATAGGTATATTAAAATATTAAATTAAATTTCATTATTATTAAATTAACTTCTTAAAATATAAAATAAATTTAAAATAATTAAATTTTAAAATATTCCACTAAATTAATCACTGTAATAATTTATAAATAAAAATTATTTTCTAAAAAAACAAGACTTAAATGCGATACTTGAGTGTTTTAAGTATTGTTTGCTAATTAAAATTAGAATTTTAATTCAATAATTTATGCATGCAATAAAAATTTACATTAATTATAAAAATATATAAATTACTCCAATTATAGATGAAAATAACTCCATAAATATTTAAAGAGATGTATCTAATTTTTATCCTTAGATGTGAAAGTTGCAAAACGTGCACCATGAATTTATCCCATTTATTGGCTATAGAAGGTTAGGTACATATGCCTCTCCCCTTCACATCCCGTACGCGAGTCAATAAGTCAAGCGAGAAAAGTATGTGTGGTAGACGAAATTGAGTATGCCCACGACATCCCGTTATTATTTTCGATAGAGTAAATTATATTTGTATTTTATATTTTTTTTTAAATTATATTTGATATTTCTTTCTTTTATATATATATATATATTAATGTTGTTAATTACGAGTAGATGAAATTGAACGTTAGAATAAATTATACTTGTATTCTTGTGTTTTTTCTCAAATTATGTCATTGGTCCTAACAACGTCAGTGTTTAGGAAATTAGACACATTGGGTGATCAAAGCTACGAAGAGGGATGAGGAGGTGGTAAAAGTGGATATGGTGGTGGCGATGATGGTGACTACGGTGGTCGGTGGTGGTGGTTGTTCGGTGGAAGTAGATGCGCCTGAGGGACAATGTGTTGGTGGGTGAGGACGACTATGAGAAGGAAGAAATGATAATGTCATGAGAGAGAGAGAGGAGGAGAAGGAGGTGATGGTGGTAAGTGAAGAGGAATTACTGAAGAAGAAAGATTTGTAAAATCTAAGATGTGATTTTGGGATGAAGATGAAACTATTTTAGATATAAATTTTCATTAAAAGTCATATAATCAATATATGTCTATTTTCTGTTAAATTATTAAACAGTATTTAAGAGGGATGAAGTCTACATATAGCTTGAGCTATACAATTAAGAGATTTTTTATAAGGTAAAAAAAATACGAGTATAATTTAGTCTTTTAGTGTATATATTCCTCTTTTTACATACCTTATTCATTTATATTTAATATTTATAAGCTAGTCTGGTTCCTACGACATTTATTGATTTATATTTAACCGTCAGTTGTTAATTACTTTGCTCTTATGATTTTTTCTATCTATATTTATAATAATAATCTATTACTATTTTAATTGTTTCATATTTATAAAAGCTTCTATTATAGCTTTTCTTAATTTTGGCAACTTATAAGCATTTAATATACCTATCATTATATTAATTTTATTGATTTGCTTCTAACTATTTTTTTGTGAGTGGTTTACTTTTAATTAGAAATTGTTACTCTATTGGCGCATTCCTTTAATTTATTGATATATATATATATATATAAAACTTCCCAAACTTCCAGTCAAAATTAGAAATTATATAATTTATTGATATATATGTTTAATTCGCGAATGCAAGGTGTTTGGATTTAAACATATAGACAATTCCTTCTTCATGGAATTTTGGATTGTGGCTTTGGGGTGGGTAACGTACGGTATTTTTGTGCACTACTGGTGTTTTAGTATGGGTGAAAGTGATACGAATTTGAATCTGTCTCGTGAGTGGAAGCTGCATGTACGTGTTTCAGACTTCAGATTGAGTTTTAGTTGTATACATACAAGTTGCTTCCAGTTCCAAGTTTACAAGTGTACCCTTCAGCCTTTTATTTTTTAGTTAATATTATCTAGTCATAATTTGTTAACGTACTCATTTTTTAAACAAAGTGCATATGCCAGTAAATTTTATAAATATTTATCAATGCAGGCATTCTAATTTTTTAATATGAATAAGATATTTTTAATTATAATTTATTAACGGATTCATGCTTATATCAATTTATTAATGTAATATTCGTATATAACACATAATAACTCAAAATGACAAAGTCGATTTAACTTCAGTTTAATAATTAGAAGCCAATGTCACGTTTGGTGTATATGCAGTCATTTAGAAAATAGAGTAACACGTAATCTTTCATGTTCTTAAACGATTTTACGACAAAAACACGCATGGTTAAGAAATTAGTAAGGCTCAATATATATTTTGAAAATAAATTCGGTTATATTTCAGATTATTCTAATATGGTATAATTATTATATTCTTTTAAAACTTAATTTTTAGGACAATTATGTATTATTATAGTTTAACTTCTTAGTGTAAATGTTTTATCTAACATAATATTTTTACTGAGATTGATATTATTTATTTTAAAATATATATTCTAAAATATAAATACTTTTTTAATTTTATGATTTAATTATGTATCATGTTAAAATTAATATATTATGTCAATAAAGAGGGTTTATATAATCTTAACTATCTTCTATGCTATTAAACTTTAGTCGGATCTGATTCAAATTTAGAAAAGAGTCCTCTATTTAATGCCAAAAAACCCGCAAGAATACATGTGCACATTTTCTTCTGGTTAATTAGAAGTTAAAAACAGGAAAAAGAATAGATTAGGGTGTTTGACTCCATAATTTTGATTATGATAGGAAAAGTGTAAACTTGTTTCACGAATACCCCAACACGTGAAAAAATGCCCACATACTTTGGCTCTCGGACAAGTAAAACGTTCGTGTTTTAGCGGGCTCTTATAGGTGTGTTTAAATATAAATTTCTCCAGAAGTATTTTTAAAAAAAGAAAATAAAAAAATGTAATGAATTTTTTCATAAGTTAACATATGTTTTTAATTAATTAATTTGTAGATGTCATCTCATCTTTTATAAAGTTATATTGGTGAATTTTTAAAAATTAACTAATGAAGAATTTATTTTTACTTATAGAAAAATTTATCTCATTTTTTTCTTCTTTTAAAAATGTTTCTAAAAAAATTTACCCAATCCTGATCCTATATATCTTTATTATTGAATTTAGCAAGTCTTGTCTGTACAGTTTGTTGTTTGTTCATATGCCCCCATCCAAATAGCAAATATGCAAAGATATGGATAAGATAGAAACAATCAACTTTCACTGTTCGTTTTTAGCTGTGAAATCACTTTCGATCAACAATATTGTTGGTAATCATGATTTGAGCTCACTCGAGCGCATTTAGTATTCGACAACTGAAGACCTTAATTAATCACTACTAGTACTACCGAAGAAGTCTCATCTGATTTTTTAAGAATGAAAATGGAAAGAGTGAGATTAATTTTCCATCAGATGTTATTAATGGTATCAAGAGATTTTTAGGTTTTGGTTTTAATTTATGAATTTTAAAACATTAATTTTAGTCTTTATAAATTTTGATATCTAAACTTTAAGGCATGTATAGGCCGGTGGAAAATGATAGTTTTAAGGACTAAAGTTTCGGTATTATAAAAATATAAGCACACAAATTATTGGATTTAAAAGTTGAGAACAAAATTAATTAAATTTTTTAAAAAATCTTGAGGACTAATTAAATATAAAATCACCACTAATCCTTTTATAAAAAAATTCAACCTAGGGAGTCTAGTTCATAGCGTTGGTTCCATAATGTGCATGAGTTATTCACTACAAGAATTTTAGAAATTAGCTAAAAATAATATGTAGTTAATTAGCTACACATTACCTATGAATTTTAATAGAAAATAGGTTTGAAACCTTTGGATCTTGGTGAGACTAAAAATGACAGAATTCACTAACTAATAAAATCTAATGTTTAATATTTATATGAATATATTTTATAAATATATTTAATCATCATAACCTTATTAAAATGATTGGTAATTGGTATTATTAGTGTTAAAAAGAATACACATATATTACTTTCTTCTAATCTATGATATGTCATCATGTATTTATAAGGGATGATGAGATGCAACTTTTGATTGAGAACTATGGTGTGTTAAAGTTGTATCTTATTTCCTATAAATACATTATGTAATTACGTGGGCTATAAGAAAGTAACATGTTTATTGTTTTAAAGAGTAATATCAATCATCAATCATTTTAATAAGATTATGATTAAATATATTGGTAAACTATAGTATAATAATATATATCCCAAATATTATATTGTATTAAAGCAATCTATTGAACATTTTGTTATAGACTACATTAATTTGTAATGTAATTTAATCTATTTTTTATTTTCCATAAACATAAATTGCAATTATTTTGATTATGTAATCTTTTTAAAATAATATATCAATACTTTAAATCAGGGTTGGTTATTAAACCTGGTAATGCAGAAAGCCTGGATTTGCAACCTCTGGATCTTGGTGAGTCTGAAAAAAGGACAAAATTCACTGACTAACATAATCTTATACTTAATACATTATATTACTATATTTTATCAATATATTTAATCATAACCTTATTAAAATTATTAATCTTAAAAATAATACACATATATATTACTTTCTGTTCCACGATATGTCATCAAGTATTTATAGGGGATGAAATAATACTACTTTTGATGAAGAACTATGGTGTGTTAAAGTTGTATCTCATTTCCTATGGTGAAAATTTTTTGGATTGCAAAAAAGTAATATGTTTGTCGTTTTTAAGATTAATAATATCAAATACCAATCATTTAATTTTAATAAGGTTATGTTTAAATATATTGGTAAAATATAGTATAATATATTAAATATTATATTATATTATATTAAAGTAATATATTAAATATTATATTATATTAAAGTCTTGTTTCACGAAATCAGATATTGTATTCGGGGGTTTCTCTTTAGCAGATTCGGTTTTAGCATTTACATGGTGAATGAATCAAATGCATGCAATCAATCACTATATGAATGGCACGGCAATGGACAGGTTGGGGGTAAAAGTCTTTCCAGACACAGTTTCTCAATTATTTTAGGGGTTAATTTGTCATTTTGCAGTTTTTTAAAATAAAAATATATTAAAATAATAATAATCTACAGTAGCCACTTTTTGACTGGTTCAGGTGGACGATCACACACCACTACCGCAGAAAAAAAGAATTGATGATTGGTTTTACTTTAAAAAAGAGAGCCTATTATCACATTTTCACCACCATAAGGTAAAACTGACGCAAGAGCCACGTCATATGCTTCCGTAGGACGACGATTTCCGTACTTTATGGATGATCAATCAAACACACGTTAAATCCACCAATTAATAATCAACATAAGTCGAAGGAAATAAATTGCACTTCGCCACTTTCGGGATTCATCACCTTTCGAAAACTACAAATTAATTTCTGGCCCAAAGGCCGAAGATAAGCTTGCATTTTTGTTTCATCTTTGTTGCCAAATTAATCGTTGTTTAGACATTAAGGCTTTGGGAGTTAGGAGGGGAAGAAAATGAAAGAGATTTAAGAAAAAGAGAGGGGAAGAAAAGGGAGGAAAATGAGGGAAATTTCTTCCTCCTTGTTTGGGAGTTAAAAATATATTAAGAGAGGAAAATTGAGATTTAATAAGATATTAAATATGAAAATTATATAATTTAAATGTAAAAAAAATATTAAAAATATATTTTAATATATTTTGAAATTTGTAGTTGGGATAGAATAATAATTTTAATTACTTTTCCTTCTAAAAATCCTCCAAATTAGGGGAACAACAATTTTTAGGCTTTGGAGGATTTTGGAGGAGTTTTAAAAATCCTCAAATCCTTTTCCTCAAAAATTAAAATTCTCAAATAAGGAGATGACATCATCTAAACTTTTTTCTTCCCTTCCTTCTCCTTCAAAATCCCTCTCCCACATAAAGCCTAAGTTGGAAGAAGATGACAAAGTGAAAAGAAAGAAAAAAGTTAGATTGATTGCTCCAAATTAGCAGCAAAATCAACAAGGTGTCAACTTTATTAGAACTTTTGCATCCATTAATAGCAAGATTAGAAATCATTAGGATTATGTTTACATTTTCTATATATACAAAACAATATGAAAGTATTTTTACAGATACCCTGAATGTCTTTTTATTTTTTTAATTTTATCAAAAGTTTTTTTTTATATATCTAAATGTATGATACTTAATCATACCAATCTTATTTAATTATACTATTTATACATTATAGGTAAATGTTAATTTGAAGTTAGATTACATATTTACAAAAGTTTAAATGATCTAAAATATTATTTTACAATGGTTGACTTCAATTGCTAAATAATATGTATTGTTGTTATTTCATTATATGCAAGGATATAGTATTTCAATAATGCAATAGGCGTCCCTACCACAGTGCTACGACACTACCGCAGAAACAGTAATTCTAAATAATCTTTCTACTTCTTTTATATAATTTATATAATAAGTATTATATGAGTTATATATGCATGGGTTTCATATAAAAGAAGGTTGAGGTGCCATTGAAAATCATATGCTATATATCCTATTTAAGGAGAATTATTAAGTAGTTTTAAATTACTGCATGTTTATGTTACTAATCAATATTTAAATAATATTTTTTTTCACAAAAAATATTATATATTCAAATTTTATAACTAACGAAAAATAATTAATAATATTGGTGAGTTAGATTTTGGTGGCCCATCAAGGTAAAGTAAACCTAAAAATTCAAACAACACTTACAAAAATATTTATATATAATCGACCAAATATATCCTTACGTAAACAATGATAATCAAATTCACATTCTAGTAAAATATAAATTTATTATTTATCAATTGGATCAATTTGTATCGCTTACAACAGGTCATCTAATAAAGTTATTTTTGTTATTGAATATATTAATAATGATATATACTATATGATTTAATATTAATATAATATTGAAATGATAAACATTTAAAATTGTATAAATATTTATTTCATATCATACCAAATATCACTCTTTTAAGTATTTATTATAACTATATACTTTTTCTTTAATTAATTAATACATTTTTTTTCTTCTAAGTAAAAGATAATATTAAGCACCTATAACAATTCATCTAATTAAAATATTTTAAATTATTCAAAATATTGAATTTAAATTTATAAATATTAATAAACTTATTTTCATTTACATATATGTTATAAAAGAGTTGAAATATTTTATTATTTTACATTTCAAAATTACAAAAACATTTAAATTTAAATTCTTTTCAAAATCTCAAACATACATTTTTCTTACAATTTTATAAACATTTTAAATAAAAAATATTTTTTAGTTTATAACCAAATATATTTTCGTACATAACACAAATTTAGCGATAGTTAAGAAATAAACTGAGGTGGAAATACTGATTAGTTGAGTCATTATCGTCTTGCTTGAAGGTCAAGGGTCTACTCCATATACAATATCAAGGAATGTAGTTAAGAAGAAGAAAACATGACTCATCAAGATAATTACGTAGCCAATGGTTTTATTTATTTTAGTAGATAAATCTTTTGCTGATTATATGTAAGCGTCACTTTATTTTAATATATTTATTAATTTTAAAATATTGTGAAATAATAAATAAAAAAACATGTTATTTTTAATGTTTTTTAAATTAAATCGATCGTAGAACTCATCAAAATATTATTTAAGGTTTAATAATTCATCTGCGATTATTTAATTAATATTTATAAAATAATAATAATAATAATAATAATACATAAAATTAAATAATAGGTTTAATTACATTTTTATTTCTAAATTTTTTATTTTTTGACAAATTTTAATCTTAACAAATTAATTTAACATAATTTATTCCCAATCTTTAAAAAATTTGTAAATTTTATCTTCCATCAATCGATTGGTTTTTGAATACACGTTT
This sequence comes from Glycine tomentella, assembly GCA_007407185.1. NCBI lineage: Eukaryota > Viridiplantae > Streptophyta > Magnoliopsida > Fabales > Fabaceae > Glycine > Glycine tomentella. The sequence goes on from PYAF01005727.1 coordinate 2,756,112, forward strand.
TTTCATTGGTTTTTGGCAAATTTTTACTGGTTTTAAAACCTTCAAATATAATACAAAATAGCATCATAAAAAAATATTATATAACTCAATCAAAATATATGAAGCCACGGTCCACAAAGATTAGCTAGCCATAGTTTGCTAAGTCATCTTCGATTGAATTACCTTCTTCGAAAATATGATTGCATCGGAGTTCTGACCAGTAATCTCTGAAAGACTGAAACTAGCAAGTTAGTAATCATATGAACCTAAGTACGAGGGCTTTGCCTTAGCAAAGAGGAGGAGAAACTTTTGTTTTGACTGTTATTTATTAAAAATGAATGAATATAAAGAATACAAATTAATAAAACAAATAAATATGAATGCAATAATAAACATAGAAAGAAATTGAATAATATAATAATAAAATTTGAACGCTTTTATATATATATATATATATATATATATATATATATATATATATAGATATGAACGCTTTCGTATTGACAATTCAAAGTCGTCTTTTATTTTTATTGTCAGTTTTGTCACTTTTGAACGCTTTTTTTTTTATAGAAAAATAATATATTATATAAAAAACCAAACTTATCACAAAAACATGTAAAATGTTGGCAAACAGTAGATCTCAACGAAACGTTAAAACTTTTGGATGTTATATATGTGGCTATTGGCAATGCTAAAGTCACCAGTATGAATCTAATTCTAATATTGAGTTTATTGTTTTATGTCTTGCGAATTTTCTACATCTTTTTGTTCTGTTCCTACTTACAAAGTCTATTTAAGTGCTGTCTCACTTCACTAATTTTCTAAGTCTTTTTCTTTTGTTCCTGCATAGTCATATAAATGGTCACGTCACTTTAGAAAACTTTCCACATCTATTATTTTTGTCGGTAGTGCGAAGACTGGAGTATTTTCTAAGTCTTTCTTTGTTTTGTTCCAATGCAGTTGTGTAATTGCTTTATGTAATGTGATGTTGATTCGAGTGCTTCTTAAGTCTTTCTTTTTTTATTTTGTTTCCGGAAAGTCATATAAGAGCTTGTCACTTAATAAAAATTAATTTCCAATTCTCTGTTTGCAAAGCCAACAAATTTATTCAAGATGAAGATATATATTCACAGAACATTTACGAAAGCTACACAAATGGATGAGAGGATTTAGAAGTTGTTGCGGAAGATGCTGTAAAGGAAAATACTTGAGGAAGCTCTGTTATGAATTAAAATTAAAATGAGAACAAAAAAAATTCAGACACGATGTATGTCTCTCTTGGTATTTTTAATTTGTTAAATATAAGGACTACTTTGTAATTAACATATTCTGAATCCAACATATAACTGGTAAATAAATCTGATTGTTGATTAAAAAATTATTATATTTAATTGTATACTTTAGCGGTTCAGTTGTGCACCACTTGTAAAGTGATTCAGCCTAACTTCACAGCTAGATAGTTTGCACAGTTTTATCTTTGCTTTCATATAGTAACTCAAAATTATGTTCTAGAAAATTAACAGCACAGATGCATTAGTACCTCATAAAGCAAAAATTCCACCCTGAAACCTAATAGAACTGCAAATGATGTAACTATGATAAGTCTTATGGGTCAGATATTAGTCCACAAAATATTAATATGAACTATGCACTCAATTTGTAATTCCTTAGAGATAAGTGTTGTATATTCCGTTACAATGCTATTGGGCCCAAATCCCAAGGCTATGTCCTGGCCCATTTCCATTTAGGGTAAATCCCTAAATGTGATGTCTCTCTTATAAATACCCTCATTATGAGGTGAGACAGGGATGAAAGTTTCAGAGTGAGAGAGGCAGACGCAAAGCTGCGACTGTAGAAAGGCTGAGCGTAACAGAGAGTGGGTGTTTCTCCGGTTTATGAACCGTCGAGAGTGTCTCCGAGAGCTGTGAGAGTTTCTTGTTGAGAGTGTTTCACTTCTGTTGTAGCGAGGCTGAGAGAAGCTCCGGCAGGTGGCCGTTTGAGCGTTGTTTGTAACCATTATTGTTGAATAGTAGACTGTTCTGGACTTAGTCCCGTGGGTTTTCCTCTTGGAAGTTTTCTCCCACGTAAAGCTATATATGTGTGTTGTTTCTCCTTTTCTCTTCTCTCGTTTATTGTTTGATAGTTTCCGCTGCATTTGTTTGTGTTTTGACTGTGTTGGCTGCTGTGGGTTGAGTGGTTCGACTCCCCAGTGTTACGGTTGGTTGAGGGAGCTCCCAGCCGAGAAGAGACGAGTTCGGCCGAGAACGGGGAATCCGGGCACGGGTGGTGCCAAGTACGCGAGGAGCCGAGCAGAGGGTAGCCGACAGGTTGTGGTGCTGAGCCGATCACGCGGTGTCGGGTAGCAAATTCCACAACAGTTTTGGTATCAGAGCTCCAGGTTGGAGGCTCTGAGAGAGAGAGAGATATCGGGATGGAGACTAGTACCAGTGGAGGCGTTTCCCATGATGGAGATATGTTCAAGTTGACCGCCGACAACTTCGCCTACTGGAGGCCGATGATGGAAGATCATCTGTATTGCAAGGATTTGCATGAGCCCATTGTCCTTGATGAGAGGCCGACTGGAAAGACGGACAAGGAATAGGAGATCCTGAGTCGGAAGGCGGTGGCCACGATCAGGAAGCATATTGACAAAAGCCTCTTTGAGCACGTGTCCGAGTTCACAAATGCCTTCGAGTTGTGGAACAAGTTAGAGTCCATGATTCAGAAGAAGACTCCGAGAAACAAGGCTCACCTGGTCCGCCGGCTTGTGAAGCTGGAGTATAAGGACGGGATGAGTATG
>PYAF01005727.1:2760308-2785077 GCA_007407185.1 Glycine tomentella
TTGGAGAGGAAAGAGCTATTGACCGGGTTGAAGGGACAAGTGCTGGAGAGTTGCTCGCATTGTCTAGCTGGGAAGCAGCACCGGGTTTCTTTTGTGAGACCGGATCAACCTCGGAGACGGAGGTATTTACTTGACCTCGTCCACACTGATGTCTGCTCCATGTCGGAAAGATCTATTGGAGGGGCACAGTATTTTGTCTCTTTCGTTGACAACCACTCCCGCAAAGTGTGGGCATATCCTTTGAAGACTAAGGATCATGTGCTCCAGTCGTTTAAAGAGTTCCATGCCATGGTGGAAAGGGAGACTGGAAGGAAGTTGAAAGTGGTCAGGTCGGATAATGGTGGAGAGTACAGGGGTCCCTTTGAAGCCTACTGTAGAAAGGCCGGGATCAGAATGGAGAAGACGCCCCCCAAGACACCTCAGCTGAACGGACTCGCTGAGAGAATGAACCGGACAATAGAGGAGAAGGTCCGGAGTATGCTATCCAACACCAGGTTGTCGAAGGCATACTGGGGAGAGGCTGTGAGGACAGCCGTTGACCTGATAAATCTCTCACCATCAAGGCCTTTGGAAGGGGAGATTCCAGAGGAGATTTGGACAGGTCGGAAAGCGACCTATGATCACCTGAGGATGTTTGGATGTCGAGCCTTCGTGCACGTCCCTAAAGATGAGAGAGGGAAGTTGGATGCACAGACGAAGGAGTGCATTTATCTCGGATCGCCGAAGACCGAGTTCGGTTTCAGACTTTGGGATCCAATCGGGAAGAAGATTGTGAGGAGCCGAGATGTAGTCTTTCATGAGGATGAGACCATCCATGACATCTCGAAGCCCGAAGTCCGGGTTACTGTCCGAGGAGAAGAACCCGCCCCTCGTGTAGATGCTGAAGCAGGGGGAGAAACCGAGGACATCGCTGGAGGCGATGTGAATGAAGATGATGCCCAGCAAATTGATGCCGGGATCCGGGCACAGAGTGCAGAGCCGGGTTCCGAAGATGAAGAAGAAGAGCCGAGATACCCCACTAGAGTGAGAAGACCTTCTTCAAGATATCCAGCCGACGAGTATACCATCATTGCCGAGGAGGGTGAACCTCAGAGCTTTGATGAGGCGGTGGAGAGTTCAGACCGAGCTGAATGGGAGAAGGCCATGCAGGACGAGATGAGGTCGCTGCATGAGAATCAGACGTATGATCTGACCGAGCTGCCCGAGGGGAGGCGAGCTCTGAAGAATAAGTGGGTGTATAAGATCAAGCAGGAGGAGGTCGGCAAGAAGCCGAGATACAAAGCCCGGATTGTGGTGAAAGGCTGCAATCAGAAGAAGGGAATAGACTTTGATGAAATTTTCTCTCCTGTTGTGAAGCTGACCTCGATCCGATCAGTTCTAGCCATGGCAGCTACGATGGATCTGGAGGTGGAACAGATGGATGTTAAGACAGCGTTTCTTCATGGTAAGCTGGAGGAAGAGATCTTCATGGAACAGCCCGAAGGATTTGAAGTGCCGGGCTGTGAGGGCAAAGTGTGCCGACTTAGGAAGAGTCTCTATGGCTTGAAGCAAGCACCTCGGCAGTGGTACAGGAAGTTTGATTCCTTCATGACCAAGCACAAATTCACGAAGACGGATGCCGACCACTGCGTATTTGTGAAGAGGTATGAGACTGGTGATTCCTTGATCTTGCTTTTATATGTGGACGACATGTTGATTGTCGGGCAAGACAAGATGAAGATTGCCGAGCTGAAGAGAGCGTTGAGCTCGTCCTTCACGATGAAGGATTTGGGTCCAGCAAAGCAGATTCTCGGGATAAAGATTATCCGAGATCGTGCGAAGAAGCTACTGTGGCTTAGTCAGGAGAAGTATGTTGAGAAGATCCTGAAGAGGTTCAACATGGACAAAGCCAAGACAGTGAGCACCCCCTTGGCCGGACATTTGAAGCTGAATGAGAGACAATGTCCGAGCTCAGATGAAGACCAAGAAGAGATGGAGAAGATCCCGTACCAATCTGCAGTGGGGAGTCTAATGTATGCAATGGTTTGCACTAGACCCGATCTCGCTCATGCAGTTGGAGTTATTAGCCGGTACCTTTCAAACCCCGGCAGGGAGCACTGGGAAGCAGTGAAGTGGATCTTCAGATACCTCCGCGGGACGACCCGTGTGTGTCTTCGGTTTGGTGATGGCAAGGCCGAGTTGCAAGGCTACTCGGATGCCGACTTGGGGGGAGATTCCGACTCAAGGAAGTCGACGACAGGTTACTTGATGACCTTTGCTGGAGGAGCTATTGCCTGGCAATCCAGATTGCAGAAGTGTGTGGCACTATCGACGACGGAGGCCGAGTATATTGCAGCAACTGAGGCGTGCAAGGAATTCCTGTGGATGAAGAGTTTTCTCCAGGAGGTCGGCCATGAGCAAGACGAGTATGTCTTGAAGTGTGATAGCCAGAGTGCAATACATCTTGCACAGAACTCGGCATTTCACTCCTGCAGTAAGCACATTGATGTGCGATATCATTGGATCCGAGATGCGGTGGAGGCCGGGAAGCTTACACTAGAGAAGGTGCACACAAGTCAGAATTGGTCTGACATGATGACGAAGCCAGTAGCAGTGATGAAGTTTGAAGATTGCTGCATGGGAGCCGGGCTTGTGAACTCGGTTTGAAGGACCGAGTAGAAGACCTTGGCAGTGGCCTAGGAGTGGACCTCGGCAATGGCCGAGCAGATGATGTCGGTAAGAGCCGACTAGTAGATGACCTCGGCAGGGGATTGCCGAGTTGAGCTGAGAGAGGCCGAGTAGAGTTTCGTCCTCGGACCTCGGTGGAAGACCGGCTGATGTCCGGGTTGCCAAGTTGGAAGATCGGCTTTTGTCCGAGTTGCCATTTGTCGCATTGCAACGGAAGGGGGAGAATTGTTGTATATTCCGTTACAATGCTATTGGGCCCAAATCCCAAGGCTGTGTCCTGGCCCATTTCCATTTAGGATAAATCCCTAAATGTGATGTCTCTCTTATAAATACCCTCATTATGAGGTGAGACAGGGACGAAAGTTTCAGAGTGAGAGGCAGACGCAAAGCTGCGGCTGCAGAGAGGCTGAGCGTAACAGAGAGTGAGTGTTTCTCCGGTTTATGAACCGTCGAGAATGTCTCCGAGAGCTGTGAGAGTTTCTTGTTGAGAGTGTTTCACTTCTGTTGTAGCGAGGCTGAGAGAAGCTCCGGCAGGTGGCCGTTTGAGCGTTGTTTGTAACCATTATTGTTGAATAGTGAACTGTTCTGGACTTGGTCCCGTGGGTTTTCCTCTTGGAGGTTTTCTCCCACGTAAATCTATATCTGTGTGTTGTTTCTCCTTTTCTCTTCTCTCGTTTATTGTTTGATAGTTTCCGCTGCATTTGTTTGTGTTTTGACTGTGTTGGCTGCTGTGGGTTGAGTGGTTCGACTCCCCAGTGTTACGGTTGGTTGAGGGAGCTCCCAGCCGAGAAGAGACGAGTTCGGCCGAGAACGGGGAATCCGGGCACGGGTGGTGCCAAGTACGCGAGGAGTCGAGCAGAGGGTAGCCGACAAGTTGTGGTGCTGAGCCGATCACGCGGTGTCGGGTAGCAAATTCCACAACAATAAGGTGTATATATATATTTCCAAAAATAAATAAATGTCAAGGGAGGTTAAAAAAAGAAAAAGAAAAAGAAAAGGGTTTTAAGACTTAGGATTTTCCTTAGTGCAAGATATGAAGATCAATGAATATTTTCTTACGAATTATATACTATTATAGATTTAGTAATAAAATAATCTTATGATTCTTATAATTAGAAAAAAAATGTATTATCTTTTGTTTTTTATATATAAAACTGGAAGTAATATATTATTAAACATCTGTCAAGAAATACATAGGTCTATATTGTTTAATCAACCAAATACAAAGAAACACGTTTCAATGAAATCCAAGGAAGGAAGACTCATATACATGAAGAGGTAAAAGTTCGCTCATTCATCTCGGCTAATTGTAGTAGGTTTGTTCGTGTTTTCTCATTTGATTTCAATAAATTTCAATTTCCTTAAATTTTTATTCTAGTTTTAAATTTTGCATCATTTTTTTCTTCTTAAAATAGATCATTTTCTTGTTTTTGTTCATAATTTTCTGAATTCATATTGTTTGGGATTGAATTAGAGGTTGAATCATCCTATTTTCTGCCCCCTTGCTTTTGGTTTTCAAGGTTGAACCATAAACTTTCAATGGTAGTGACAATAGTAGCAACGAAAATGAAAACTACTAACAATGATAAATATAGCAGCAACAATGACATAAATAGTGATGATAAAGATATGACAATAGTAATAAAGACAACGATAATAATGATATTACATTATATGTGTTTGTAATTAAATTTTAATCTTAATGATGTATTGTTTTTAATCTTAATCCAATAGTTTTTATTATTTGTTCCCATTTCAATCTTCAAATTGACTTTTCTCTTGAGGTCCTAATATGACCCACTTCCACTTAGACAAATAAAACACACAATAAATTTTATTTTGAATCTTTATCCACACATACAAAAAAAGAGCTCTCACCATACACTTTATGTGTAGAATATGGTGACTTTTTCCAATTTTTAAATGTCATTACCCTTTAAGTACGATATTCTATTAATTATATTTGTTAATCATACATTATTTCCATGACAGATTGATGATATATTTTTCCAAGTCCTTCCTTGAAAGTGTCATTGTATTTTTTTTATCTATGCAAATGTATGATACTTAATCATACCAATCTTATTTAATTATACTATTTATATATTATAGGTAAATATTTGAAGTTAGATTACATATTTACAAAAGTTTAAATTATCTAAATGTATGATACTTAATCATACCAACCTTAAATTTTTGTTCTGTTCCTACTTATAAAGTCTATTTAAAGGCTATGTCACTTCACTAATTTTTCCACATTTATTGTTTAGCTAAATTACTGGAATATTATAATTCTAAGTCTTTTTGTTTTGTTCCTACAGAGTCATATAAATGGTCACGCACTTTAGAAAATTTTCCACATCTATTATTTTTGTCGGTAGTGCGAAGACCGGAGTATTTTCTAAGTCATTCTTCTTTTGTTTCAATGAAATTGTGTAAGAGTATTTTTAATTATAGATCTCAAATAGAATTTTAGATTTCTTTTTAGTATATTTTATAGTGTTAAATAAGATTTAAGATCTTTTTTATTTTATTTTTTAATGATATATCTCATTTTGAGATTATAGAAAGAGAAAAAGGAAAAAATTATTTATTTTGTAATAATATATAGATCTTAAAGATTTTTTTATAATAACTCATTCTTTATGTTGGAGATCTCTCTACCTTTTTTAGTGAAAGATCTAGTAAATACCAGATCTTCAACTCAAGATTTTTATTTAAAATCTTACACTAAAATTGCTCTAAGAACATATTACTTTATAAAAATTTCCATACTTAATTGCTTTATGCTATGTGATATTGATTCTGAGTGTTTCTTAAGTCTTTCTTTTTTTGTTTCCGGAAAGTCATATAAGGGCATGTCACTTAATAAAAATTAATTTCCAATTCTCTGTTTGCAAAGCCAATAAATTTATTCAAGATGAAGATATATATTCACATAACATTTAGGAAAGCTACGCAAATGGATGAGAGGATTTGGAAGTTGTTGCGGAAGATGCTGTAAAGGAAAATACTTGAGGAAGCTCTGTTATGAATTAGAATTAAAATTTCAGACACGACATAGGTCTCTCTTGGTATTTTTAATTTGTTAAATATAAGGACTACTTTGTAGTTAACATATTCTGAATCCAACATATAATTGGTAAATAAATATGATTGTTGATTAAAAAAGTATTATATTTAATTGTATACTTTAGCGGTTCAGTTGTGCACCACTTGTAAAGTGATTCACCCTAACTTCACAGCTAGATAGTTTGCACAGTTTTATCTTTGCTTTCATATAGTAACTCAAAATTATGTTCTAGAAAATTAACAGCACAGATGCATTAGTACCTCATAAAGCAAAAATTCCACCCTGAAACTTAATTAATAGAACTGCAAATGATGCAACTATGATAAGTCTTATGGGTCAGATATTAGTCCACAAAATATTAATATGAACTACGCACTCAATTTGTAATTCCTTAGAGATTAAGGTGTGTATATATTTCCATAAATAAATAAATAAATGTCAGGGGAGGTTAAAAAAAGAAAAAGAAAAATAAAGGGGTTTTAAGACTTAGGATTTTTCTTAGTGAAAGATATGAAGATCAATAAATATTTTCTTACAAATTATATACTAGTATAGATTTATTAATAAAATAGTCTTTGAATTATGATTCTTTTAATTAGAAAAAAAATGTGTTGTCTTTTATTTTTTATATATAAATCTGGAAGCAATATATATATTATTAAAAAATATCAAGAAATACGTAGGTATGTGGAATTGTTTAATCAACTAAATACAAAGAAACACATTTAAGTGAAATTCAAGGAATGAAGACTTATATATATGAAGAGGTAACAGTTCGCTCGTTCATCTCGGCTAATTATCGTAGGTTCATTCGTGTTTTCTCATTTGATTTCAATAAATTTCAATTTCCTTAAATTTTTATTCTAGTTTTAAATTTTGCGTCATTTTTTTTCTTAAAATAAATCATTCTCCTGTTTTTGTTCATTGTTTTCTGAATTCATAGTGTTTGAGATTGAATTAGAGGTTGAACCGTCATATTTTCTGGCCCATTGCTTTTGGTTTTCAATGTTGAACCACAAAATTTCAATGGTAGTAACTAACAACAACAAAAATGGAAGCTAATAGCAATAATAAATATAGCAGCGACAATAACATAAATAGTGGTGACAAAGATAATGATAATAGTAATAAAGACAACCACAATAATAATATTACATTAATATATGTTTATAATTAAGTTTTTATCTTAATGATGTGTTATTTTTAATCTTAATCTAATAATTTTTATTATTTATTCACATTTCAATTTCTAATTGATCTTTCTCGTCAGGTCCTAATATGATCCATCTTCACTTAGACAAATAAAACAAATAATAAATTTTATTTTGAATCTTTCTCCACACACAAAAAGCTCTCACCATACACTTTTTTACGTGTAGAATATGGTGGCTTTTTTCAATTTTTGAATGTCATTACTCTTTAAGTAAGACATTCAATTAGCTATATTTGTCAATCATATATTATTTTCATGATAGATTGATGATATATTTTTCCAAGTCTTCCCTTGAAAGTGTCATTGTATTATTTTTTTTTATTATATTAAGGAGTTCATATTTTGGTTAATATATATGACAAATATAAAATTGATATTAAACATTTATTATACGAATATTGAATTAAGAAAATTATTTTGTATTTGATATTTGATATATTGATGTATAGAAAAATGAAATTATAGCCAATTAAGAATTTTAAAAATTATAGAATGTATTGGTTTTTGGTGTGGATTGAATTGGAATTGAATTGTTTTAATTTATTGAATATTTTAGTTCTTTTTCTCAATATCCTCTTATTCCTTTTTTTTAATATATATAATATATATAATATATATATATATATATATATATATATTGTCTTCTTCCTTAAGAACATGGTCACTTTAATAAATAAAATCATTTATGGGTCTATTGATATCTAGGGCAAATAGATTAATTAACTTTAAATTTGAATGTCCTCTTCAAGCATGCTATATGTTTTAAAACCCAATTTCCTCTTCTTCATTAACAACATGGTCACTTTTTTCAACTTTTTTCAACTAAATCCTATTTGAATGCCACTTCAAGCAGGATATGATTTTAATGTCAATTACATATAATTTGAAGTCTTCCACTTGTTTAGGATGATTTGGAAGGATATAAACTGGGAAGAAGTGAAAGAAAATGAAATGGAAACTTTTGATTTAGATTGAATGGAAATGAAAATGAAGTAAAACAAATTTAGTGGAGTCCAAAAAATTAATTCCTCAAAAACAGTGGTTAAATGGGAGGATTTTGTGTGAAGCAATATTAATTTTATGTGAGGATTCCTTAAAAAAAAAAAATTTCACTCATTTTTTATTATTTCTATTTATCCAAATAATATAAATTCTCCACCGGTACCTCGTTTCTCTTTTATTTCTATCTTTTTTTTTTCTATTTCATTTTTCTCTATTTCATCTCTAATCCAAACAAAGTGCAAACGTTACGGATGAGTTAATCTTTTTAAAAGTATTTTTTTTCAAAGTGCAGTTTTTTCATAATTGCAAATTTTGTGCTTATTATTTTTCTAATTATTTTAAATAGGAATGTCATTGCCTTACGATATACGATCAACTTTTTGTAACTTCTTGACTGGAGACTTTTCCAAGTGTCCCCTAAAATGTCACCAGTCTCCCCTTGATATATATCGTGTAGAATGCTACATTATTTTTTAAGTCTTATTTTTATTTAATTGGTTAGATATTAAGTTGAAAAATAAAAGAAAAGTGGGAACCTAAGCAGGAATTGTGCTGTTGTTGTGTAGTTATCGTCACTTTTACTCATAAGAATATATATATATATATATATATATATATATACACACACAGACACACACACTACATTAAGTACATTTTAGCATCTTTAAACTGAAAATATTTTAGTCGAAATGCATAACAAAATATGGGTCAAGTAATTAGTGCACAAAATCTTGCTCATAGTGTTTGCCACCATAGATTTAGATTGTGTTTAGGACGATTACTTAAAATATTGTTAATTGATAGTTGAAACTTTAGATGAAATTAAAAAGTTTGAAAGTTGAAAAGTTAAAAACTGAAAGCTGAAAATACATAAGCCAATGGACTCAATTATATTTGAAGTATTTAATAGTATTAACTAATAAATTAAATTTGCTCCTAACTTCTCTTTTAAATATATACCAATTTTATTAGTTAATGTTAGTAAAAAATAATATGATCTAATAAAATTGTTACATATTCAAAAGAGAAGTTAGGAACAAATTTTATTTTAAAATAAAAATAAAATTCAATGGCATTTGGATGAAAGTTTTCGTTCGGAAATTTCTTTTAAAATCATTATTTATCTGAAATAGGTTTAATAGAAGCAAACAGAACCACAAAAGTCATAATTACTATTCAGACGTGTTATAGTACCAATACGAGGTCTGAATGTAAATTAGCCGTGCCGAACCCATCTCATAGCGGGCATGTGTGTATATATGTTCCAAATCTTTTCAGCAAATTAAATACCAAGTTTTTTTTAATCCAATTCTCCCCTTCCTCCCTTTTATTTTTTTATTTTTATTTTTATCTATAAAAATTAAAGATAATATAATTTTTTTTATAATAATTCACATATTCTGTTCAACCAATTAAGCTAAACTTCCTTAATTATCTAAAATCCTTTAACTTTTAAATAACAAAATAAAACTTATACACACTTTTATATTCCAACATTTTTACCATTATTCATAGTTTAAGTTACTTGTTTATATTTTATTAACTTCCTAATACTTACTTCTTTTGCTTTTATATTTATAACATAAATATATAGAATATAACATGTTTAATATAAACAATATAAAATGAGCTGATAAAAAAAAACACGGGAAGAAATAATTATAAAATCAACATAACTAATCAAACTATTTGGGTCAAACTAAATTATTTGAATATATTTTACATACTTACGTAAAATTTATATTAGGAAATTTATAGGTAATAAAAAATTCTTTTAACTAATTTCATAAATTTTATTGAAGAGTTTTCTTTTATATATTTGATTCGTGTATTACAAAATTTTTAAAATTAAATATCCTAGAAGGATTTTTGATTAAAAGTCTGAATATCTAAAACTTTTGTTTTGACTGTTATTTATTAAAAGTAAAAGATAAATATATTCTTATGTAACTAGGTTAAATATAAAAATGAAAGAATAAAAAGAATACAAAATAATGAAATGACTGTTGAGACTGATGAGGTACAGAAGAAGAGTTGGATATTTGGAAGAAATTATGGGCAAATGACTCAGTATGTGAGTGGCCCAACTGTTTACAAACTCTTTTCCATTAACCATCCCGATCCCGATGTTATATTTACAGTCCTAAAGTAAAAGTGAAAAGTATAAGTTAGAATAAATATAATAATAGATATATTATTAATTAATAAATATTATTTTTGAAATTTTTAATATAATAATATTAAATAATGATAAAATCAAGTTAAATCTTATTTATTTTATAAGGATTAATTTAATAATTGTATTTTTATTTTAATTTTATATTTGGATAAGGTATTATCATATTAAAAATTTTAAAACAAAAATATGAGACCATATTTTATCTAAAAATATAAAATTCAACCATTTAATTAATTCTTACAAAAAATGAGACTCTACTTAATTTTGTCACTACCTAATATTATTATAATAAAAATTTCAGAATAATAGACAAATTATACTTATTAATTAATATTATTCTTATTTTTTTATTTATTTTAATTTATGTTTGTTTTCTTTTTTTAAATATTTATTGTAATGTTATGTTTTGGATATTTTTGTTAAAATAACCATGTGCCAATGTAAATCAGTGGTTCACTTTCTTCAGCCATAAATACCCTTTGATGGAAGTGGAACTAGCACAGACACACACTTATCCCCTTTAAAGCTTTTCCATCTGCTAGCTAGCCAAATAGATATCATAGCAGTGGCAAATATGGTCTCTTTAAGGCCATGCTTTCTTTTCATTATTATCTGCATCGCGATAATTAATCATGCACATTCCAACAATGATCGGAAGGCAAATACACACACTTATATCTTATACTCCTAGCTCTTATTCGACACAACTTTAATTAGTTGCATATGTTCCTTTGTCCTGTGGTTTCCTTCTTTTAGTCTCTTGCTTATTAAGACAATAATGGTGCTTAAATTTCAATTCCTCCCTTTAATTTAATCTTATCATTTTCTCCATACAGACTTACATTGTCTATATGGGTGATCATCCTAAGGGCATGGACTCCACTTCCATACCTTCTCTTCATACGGCCATGGCTCAAAAAGTTCTTGGCAGGTTGAACCTTAATTATGTCTATTGTCTAATCCTTGTTTGATTATGAAATTGTCATTTCTATTATGATAAGTCATGTTTGTATTACATTCAAGCCTTATAGCAAGGCGCTTCAGTACTTGGCAACTTCATAATTCACAAGTTCTGAATATAGCACAACAACTTTAATATCTTTGTTACTGAATAAAAAATCAATGCTTAACTTAATTGCTGCAATAGTGGAATAGAGCTAGATTAATTATTTTTTATCATTATCCAAAAGTACAGTAAGATTGACTATCCAAATGTGCATGTATCCAGCGACTTCCAACCAAAAGCTGTACTTCACAGCTACAAGAACTTTAATGCATTCGTCATGAAATTAACAGAAGAGGAGGCAAAAAGAATGGCAGGTACTATAATCTCCTCTCCACACAACTATTTTTCTTAATTATTCATTATATGTAATGGAAGGTAAAGCATAGTGTTAATTACTTTGGAATTGTAACAGAAATGGACAACGTCATCTCTGTTTTCCCAAACAAGAAGAATCGTCTTCACACAACAAGGTCGTGGAACTTCGTAGGGTTTCCTCAGAATGTGAAAAGAGCAACCACAGACAGTGACATAATTGTGGGAGTAATAGACTCGGGAATTTGGCCAGAGTCTGAGAGCTTCAGTGACAAAGGATTTGGTCCTCCACCAACCAAATGGAAAGGATCTTGTCATAACTTCACCTGCAACCAGTAATCATTTATTTTCAAAATTATATTTATATTCTTACACTCCTTTATTTTTTAGGAAGAACCCTGACACAACAGTAAAGTTGTGTCTTGGTGACCTGGTAATGAGTTCGAATTCGAAAAAACCTCTTTGTATATGTAAGGATACGGTTGCGTACAATATCCCTCCCTCTTATCTGCGCATAGTTTGGAGCCTCCGACAATAGGATTACCTGGTTTTTTTTTTTATTCTTTCATTCCTTTTTCTTCTTATCAATAATATTATTAAAATTTTTTAGTCAAAATTATGTGTGTCGGTTGAATAGTTTTTTTAAAATTTATTTATTTATTTAATTCAATTAATCAATTTATTATTTTTTTACTTTTTTTTAAATTCATGTAATGCACGAATTTTAATACTAATTTTATATATAACTCCCATTTTCTTTGTATTTATCTTCTTCTTTTTTAATTCAAGAGTCTCACCTATTGGTGTTGTAGACTTTATTTTTAAATTTAATATAACTTATTTGCAAATCTGATTTGACTAATTAGACTACTTAAAAGTTTGTATAGGTCTAATTTTTATATACATAGGTGGTACAATAGGTTCAAAAATAAATAAAAATGAGAGATTTGTCAATTTTTTTATCTTATAAAGAAATTTGAAATAATAAAAAAAAGTTGAAAAAGAAAATTTATATTTTGAAACACTAGTATATATATATATATATATATATATATATATATATATATATAAAAGAAAAAAGTCAACTTTCTGACTAATTAATGTCATACCGTGTAAAATACATAACTAAAAGAGAAAAAGAGTAAAATACTCATTATGCAATGAAAATAATTGAGTGATAATCTCACTTTCAAACTTGAATATTCCGTGGTAATTGGATGTTTACTTTGTAATAAAAAAGTAGATTCTTAATTTATGAAAGTCAATATGTTTATGCAGCAAAATAATTGGTGCAAAGTACTTTAATCTAGAAAATGACTTTACCAAAGATGATATCATATCTCCAAGAGATGCACAAGGTCACGGATCACACTGTGCATCCACAGTGGCTGGAAACTCAGTAAACTCTGCAAGTCTGTTTGGGTTGGGCTCAGGGACTGCCCGTGGAGGAGTTCCATCTGCCCGAATTGCTGTGTACAAAATATGTTGGTTCAGCACAGGGTGTGGTGAAGTTGACACCCTTGCAGCATTTGATGAAGCTATTAGTGATGGAGTAGACATCATTTCTCTTTCAGTTGGATACGGAAGAATAGTACACTTTCCTTATTTTCATGATTCAAATAATATAGGAAGTTTCCATGCAATGAAAAGGGGGATATTAACGTCAAATGCTGGCAACAATTTGGGCCCTCCTCTTTCCTCAATGACAAACTATGCACCATGGTTACTTTCTGTGGCTGCTAGCACTTTTGACAGAAAGATTGTCACCAAGGTGCAATTGGGCAATGGGGCTATTTATGAGGTATATATCTTTTGTGTAAATTCTCCACATATATAGCTTGATTTGAATTTATTTTAATTTTAAAAATATTCAAAGAAAGGCTAAGTTTAATGGATGAGTCTGCCTATATGTACAGGGAGTTTCAATTAACACATTTGATCTTAAGAAAAAATTCTATCCACTGGTTTACGGTGGAGATATACCTAATATTGCTGGAGGACATAACAGCTCCACATCCAGGTATCAGCAAATGAATTCTACAATTTTATTGGTTGTATTATTATTTATTATTTTTAAGGAAAAAATTGGATTTCAATTTGATACATTGTTTCTTGCTCAGGTATTGCCTGGAGGGCTCTTTGGATAAACATTCAGTGAAGGGAAAGATTGTTCTGTGTGACTTACTTCAGGCTCCTGAACACGTCGGGATTTTATCTGGGGCAGCTGGTGTTATATTTGGACTTAATTTCCCTCAAGATTTGCTAGGAACATATGCCCTACCTGCTTTGCAGATTGCTCAGTGGGATCAAAGACTCATACATTCTTACATAACTTCAAGCAGGTATAAATCCATATTTTATTTTAGTTTTTCTGTAGGGACATATATATTTAAGCCAACTCAATGGGAGTAAGTCTCGTCAATATATCACAAACTCAACCCCTCCTTATCCTTTTTAGATAAAGTTTAATTTTTTGCTGAAATATTTGAGATAAAGTAAATGTTTTGCGACGAGAATTATATTGGCATTTTCCCTCATGTCACAGCCACACTTTTCTCTAACAAAATTATTGCATGCATCCACATCGATCTATCTTGAGTAAATTAGGCGGTGTACGTTGGCTTTTTAACTTATTATATAATTTCTGTGGAAAAAATTATTGTATTATTTAATTTCATTCAAGAGATTTTAAAAACTATTCATGTTACCTTTTAATAGTGTATTTTGTTATTTTATGTATATCATATATTTTTATAAAGGAGACTCTTCTGTTGACATGCACTTTTATTATTTTTAAAATCTCAATACATTTAAATATTAAGATAACTCAGCAAAACGAAAAAAGTTCAAGAGAAATCCATTCGAGATACTTTAGTGGTATGTTGGAGTATTAAATTCATGTGGAAAAGAAAAGCATGTAGATTGAAATCTAATTATACATTATCCCTTTTTCTTTTGATGGAGCCTTCCCAATCCTATCAGTTATCTATATCCTCCCTAACTTTTTTCTTTTTTCAAGAAAATAATCTCAAGACTTGACTTGTAATCTGTGTTTAGCTGGGAAATGAAATTAAAAAGAAATAACTTTAAGTTGTTAGGATTCGAAGAAATAAGAAAGAAAAAGTTTCTTTATTCTTATTTGATTCATTAGATAAAACAAAATATAATTATATAAATAACATTTAAAATTTTACAAATATAATAAAACAAAACTCTAAATAAGAACATTTTTGTCGTTATATAAAAAATATACTTTTACTATTAAACACGATCTTTATCAACGATTTTTCTCTAAATCTTATTAAAAATATTATTAAAACTTTGAACAATATTTTTAATAAGTGCTAGATAAAAAAATAATTCCTAAATGTGACGTGTGTTATAATAGTGTTTCATTTAAGGATTTTTGCCTAGTGTACAGAAAATTCCCTATGTTATGTAGCTTCCAAAACAAGCGACTTACATTGAAATTCAGAATTTCCTTCTTTGTTTTCTTTTTTCTTCAAGGTTGTGTGTCCTACAAAATGAAACGTTATATATAATAGATGCGTCACGATTAAATGATAGATTGATTCAAAATCAAACTTTCATCAACTAAAAATTTAAACCTATCAAATTCAACCTTTTCCGAGTTTTCTCATTTATTGTTCTACCAATTGCTAGAAATGCAACAGCCACAATATTTAGGAGTGAAGAAATAAATGATGGGCTAATGCCTTTCATAGCTTCATTCTCATCAAGAGGTCCAAATCCAATCACACCAAATACCCTAAAGGTATCCTTAAATATAGAATGTTATATAATCCAGATCAATTTATCATCCTTCGATCTATGAATTCTCATTAGAATTAGTTATTGATATTTTAGCCTGACATTGCTGCTCCCGGAGTTGAAGTTATAGCTGCATGGTCTCCAGTTGCCTCACTTTCAGAATTTGAGGGTGACAAAAGAGCAGTACAATTTAATGTAATCTCTGGCACTTCAATGGCCTGCCCTCATGCTACTGCAGCGGCTGCATATGTCAAATCATTTCACCCTAATTGGTCTCCTGCTATGATCAAGTCTGCGTTGATGACCACTGGTAATAACTTTGCTAAATTAGTGATAATTTATATACCTTTAAGTGTATTTAACTTTAAAAAAAAAAACAAACAAATTGGCCCAGTATCCGGAAACTTCTCGCTACGAGAAGGTATAAGACAATTTTATGGCTGTATCAGAATTTGTCTTCATTTTTTTTTATAAAAAAACTAAATTATAATTCAGTAATTAATTGCATAATTCTTCTAAGATACAATCTTACCCCAGTAATCAGTTACACGTACATATCGTAGGAGTTTCTTTCGACATCCTTTATTGTTATCTCATCTAATTAATCAGCAAAATTTGACCATCTTTATTAATTGCATTCTGATGACAGCTACTCCAATGAGTCCTATCCTTAATCCCGAAGCTGAATTTGCATATGGAGCAGGACTAATTAATCCTGTTAAGGCCGCAAATCCTGGTTTAGTATATGATATTAACGAAGCAGATTATATAAAGTTCTTGTGTGGAGAGGGGTATACTGATAAAGAGCTTCGAATCCTCACTGAAGATCATAGCAGTTGTAGCGGACGAGCTAACAAGAAAGCTGTATATGAATTGAACCTCCCAACATTTGCTCTTTCTGTTAATGGCTCAGATTATTATAGTCGTGCTTATCGAAGAACTGTTACAAATGTGGGATCGGCAACATCTACTTATAGGGCCAAAGTAATTGCTCCATCCTTGTTCAATATTCAAGTGAAACCTCGTACTCTTTCATTCACATCTATAGGCCAGAAAAAGTCATTTTACGTCATAATTGAAGGGAGAATTAACGTGCAAATAATCTCTGCTACATTGATTTTGGATGATGGCAAGCATCAAGTGAGAAGCCCAATTGTAGTCTATAAGGCGCCAAATAATTGATTGATCCTAAGTGTGTGAAACAAAATAAAATAAATGAAAATGAAAGTTGAGTGAATGTTTGTATGAGAATGTTAATAGTTAAAAATGTTTGTATGAGTGAATGTTTGTATGAGAGTGTGAATATTTTTAATAATTGAAATTAATTAGTGTAAAATAAATGAATATTATTGAGAAAAGAATACATTAATGTGAAGGGAAATGAGAATTTAATACAGGAGCGTACCCATCAAACTGCTGCTTTGAGGCACCAAGGTTGGTTGGTTGGAATTCAACTGCACCGAACATGTCAATCAACAAAATTCAACTGCACCTATACAATTCGTACCCTACTCCATTATCCTCATTAATTTTATCCAGCATATGTATATATTGCTTTTACCACCACACCATTTTGTTGTTATGCATCCAATTCAATGATGAAGTAGCTAGCCTACTAAAATAGACAACCATCCAAATGCATGTGCAATGAATAACGTTTCCAGGTTCGCAAACTACCCCCAAAAAAACAAACTGTGTGCCATCCCTATAACACAATATAGCAATAATTACAAATCAAGTAGAGAAGATTATAAAATGAAAGTGTTTGATTTAACTCACGACTTACTTATGGTGTTAATTAAGGAGTACATCCAGTGTCTTGATTGAGGAACATATTTAATTATGTCAAAGCGTGACCTGGGATGGCTTCATAATAAATATATATGAATTATATTATAATTAACATACTTAATCAATAAATATTTTTTAACATATAAATTATATTTTAGATTTATGATAAATAATTTATATTATATTATAAGATTGTTTTTAATTGTTGATTTTTTTGAAAAATATTATTGAAACTCAATTTTTTTTATAAAAAAAGACATGAAAATGCCAAATTTACAAAAATAAACAATTAAGATTTAAAAACATTAAGTATGCTGATAAAGCTTAAAAGAAAATCTGATTCGAGTCTTGAGATGATTGATAAAGAAAATTTTGGACTGATTGTTAAACTAAATTAATTTTATCAAGGGAATTAGTCTAATTTATTAAATAGAATATATGAACTATTATAAAAAAATTATATTTGTGTTTGATTTTTACAGATAAAAAATAAATTAAATTTAACACACATTTGAAATAAAAAAAAGTTAAAAAAAATGTTCAATTTGTAATATTAGAATAAGACAACTAACTTAATGAGAATGATAATAACTCCTAAAAATAATTAATTTTATTTTAGAATAATTCTTAAAAATACTTTTATTTATTAACAATCTTTAAAACACCTTATTTAAATGTATAATATAAAAGTATATGGATTTATTTGCAAGAACTTATAGTAACAATGTGTATCTTTCATAGAAAGTCTTTAAACACTCATAACTAATTGACATCTAGAGAATCTCTATAATAAAGAAAAATATTGATATGATAGATAATGAGACATGATAGAAAAAGAGAAATACATAAAAACTAAAAATAGTGATGGAGAGTTTTATATTTAAGAGTGTTGAAATATTAGTCTTTCCCATATATATATATATATATATATATATATATATATATAGTTTCATTATATGCTTCCCAATTGGCAGAAATTCAACAGCCACGATATTTAGGAGTGACGAAGACAATAAATCACTAGCCCCTTACATAGCTTCATTTTCATCTAGAGGTCCGAATCCAATTACCCCAAACACTCTCAAGGTAACTCTAAAATTCGTATCAAATTATCATCTTTGATATGATAAAAAAGAAAAATGCTCATTGATTGACATTATTTCTTGAAATTGTAGCCCGACCTCGCTGCTCCAGGGGTTAACATTCTAGCTGCATGGTCTCCAGTTTCCCCAATTTCAAGTTTTAAAGGTGACAAAAGAGTAGTACAATACAACACAGACTCTGGCACTTCAATGGCTTGCCCTCATGCTACTGCAGCAGCTGCATATATCGAATCATCTCACCCTACTTAATTGGTCTCCTGCTATGATCAAGTCTGCATGTATTGGTCACTCAACAGTATTTGTTTCACATTTTATTACTCTCTGTTACTTGTGTGTAATATTAGATAAGTGGAATGAATTAACATTTTTTAAAAGTATTTTTTTATTTTATTTTTCCGAGGCTTTTGAACAGCTTTTGGTGGATCAACTGGTCATTTATAATCCACTTTTATCTCACTCTTTGGTTACCAATCCATCAACCTATCCTTAAACAATATTAGATAATCTTTAACCATCATAATTTCTATAAATCTTTATAGACACATAATTAAATATTATTAATTATTTTTCGTTAGTTATAAAATTCGAATATATAATATTTTTTGTCAAAAAAATATTATTTAAATATTGATTAGTAACATAAACATGCAGTAATTTAAAACTACTTAATAATTCTCCTTAAATAGGATATATAGCATATGATTTTCAATGGCACCTCAACCTTCTTTTATATGAAACCCATGCATATATAACTCATATAATACTTATTATATAAATTATATAAAAGAAGTAGAGAGATTATTTAGAATTACTGTTTCTGCGGTAGTGTCGTAGTACTGTGGTAAGGACGCCTATTGCATTATTGAAATACTATATCCTTGCATATAATGAAAAAACAACAATACATATTATTTAGCAATTGAAGTCAACCATTGTAAAATAATATTTTAGATAATTTAAACTTTTGTAAATATGTAATCTAACTTCAAGCACTTACCTATATAATATATAAATAGTATAATTAAATAAGATTGGTATGATTAAGTATCATACATTTAGATAGATAAAAAAAGACTTTTGATAAAAATAAAAAATAAAAAGACATTGAGGTAATTTGTAGTTTTCGAAAGGTGATGAATCCCGAAAGTGGCGAAGCGCAATTTATTTCCTTCGACTTATGTTGATTATTGATTGGTGGATTTAAAGTTTGTTTGATTGATCATCCATAAAGTACGGAAATCGTCGTCCTACGGAAGCATATGACGTGGCTCTTGCGTCAGTCTTACCTTTTGGTCGTAAAAATAAATGTGATAAGAGTATCTTTAATGGTAGATCTTAAATTGGGATCTTAGACTATTTTTTTAGTGGACCTTATAGTACCACATAAGATTAAAGATCTCTCTAATTTTTTCTTTTAATGGTAGATCTCATTTTGAGATCTTAGAGAGAGAGAGAAAAAGAGATAAAATTTATTCTTTTTTGAACAATGTGCAGATCTTGAGGGATATTGTACAAGAATCCATTCTCAATGTTGAAAATCTCTCCTCTTCTTTTATTGGAAGATCTTGTAAAAATCAGATCTTGAACTTAAAATTTTTACTTAAGATCTACCACTAAAAACTCTTTTTTTTTTTTTTAAGTAAAACCAATCATCAATTCTTTTTTTCGGCGGTAGTGGTGTGTGGGTCAAGTCTAATATATTCAAATAATTTCGTTTGACCCAAATAGTTTGATTAGTTATGTTGATTTTTTATTCTTCCTTTCATTTTTTTTTTAATTATCAGCTCTTTTTTTATTATTATTTATGTTAAACGTGTTATATTATATATTTATGTTATTAATATAGAAGCAAATGAAGTAAGCACGACGTTTCTAAAATATAAACATGTAACTTTTATTTTGTTATTTAAAAGTTAAAGGGATTTGGATAAAAAAAAACTTGGTATTTAATTTGCTGAGAGATTTGGAGCATATACATACGCACGCTGAGATGGGTTCGGCACACAGCAAAAATTCCAATCAGACCTCGTATTGGTACTACAGAAATGGCTATAATAGAGCTTTTGTTATTCATATAAACAGCTACTCTAGGAGGAATGTTTTCATGCGGCACCAACGATTTAATAAACAACACGTCTAAATAATAATTATGACTTATGTGGTCCTGTTTGTTTCTACTACAACTATATTTAGAAAAATAGTGATTTCAGAAGAAATTTCCAAACGAAGACTTTCACCCAAATGCCATTGAATTTTTATTTTTATTTTAAAATAAAATTTGTTCCTAACTTCTCTTTTAAATATGTACCAATTTTATTAGTTCATTTTATTTTTTACTAATATTAAATAATAAAATCGGTATATATTTAAAAGAGAAGTTAAGAGCAAATTTTATTAGTTCATACTATTAAATACTTCAATTTGAATCCATTAGCTTATTTATTTCAGCTTTCATTTTTTAACTATTCAACTTTCAAACTTTTTAATTTCATCTAAAGTTTCAACTATTAATTAACAATATTTTAAGTAATCGTCCTAAACACAACCTAAATCTATGGTGGCAAACAATATGAGCAAGATTTTGTGTACTAATTGCTTGTCCGATATTTTGTTATGCATTTCGACTGAACGATTTTCAGTTTAAAGATACTAAAATGTACTTAATGTAGTATATATATTTTCTTATGAGTAAAAGTGACGAAAACTACACAACAACGGCACAATTCCTCCTTAGGTTCCCACTTTTCTTTTATTTTTCAATTTAATATCTAACCAATTGAATAAAAAATAATGTAGCATTATAAACGATATATATCAAGGGAAGACTAGTGACATTTTAGGGGAGACTTGGAAAAGTCTCCAGTCAAGAAGTTACAAAAAAGTTTATCGTATATATCGTAAGGCAATGGCATTCATATTTAAAATAATTCGAAAAATAATAAGCACAAAATTTGCAATTTATGAAAACAAAAAACTGCACTTTGAAATTTTTTTTTAAAAAGATTAACTCATCCGTAACTTTTGCACTTTGTCTGGATTAGAGAGGAAATAGAGAAAAATGAACGAGAAAAAAAAAAGAAATAAAAGAGAAACGAGGTGGAAAATTTATATTGTTTGGATAAATAGAAATAATAAAAAATGAGTGAATCTTTTTTTTCGGAATCCTCCCATAAAATTAATATTGTTTCCCACAAAATCCTACCATTTCACCACTGTTTTTGAGGAATCATTTTTTTTAGGACTCCACTAAATTTGTTTTAATTACTTCCCAATTTATTTCCTCCAAATCATCCTAAACAAGTGGAGGACTTCTTAGGGAAGCAGATTATGTCAAGTTCTTGTGTGGAGAGGGTTATACAGATGAAATGCTTCAAGTTCTCACTAATGATCATAGCAGATGCAGCAAACATGGTAAAAAGGAAAAGAATTAATACAAAGGAAAATAAAATTAAAGATTCATCTCTATTGAACAAAGGTAAAAGACTGGATTACAAAAGTGACAAAGAGAAAATATAAAGACAACAAGTAATTAAATTAAATTATCCTTACATATAATGAAATAACAATAATACATATTATTTAGCAATTGTAAGTCAACCATTGTAAAATAATATTTTAGATAATTTAAACTTCTGTAAATATGTAATCTAACTTCAAATTAACATTTACTTATAATATATAAATAGTATAATTAAATAAGATTGGTATGATTAAGTATCATACATTTAGATATATAAAAAAAAACTTTTGATAAAATTAAAAAAATAAAAAGACATTGAGGGTATCAGTAAAAATACGTTCATATTGTTTTGTATATATAGAAAATGTAAACATAATCCTAATGATGTCTAATCTTGCTATTAATGGATGCAAAAGTTCCAATAAAGTTGACACCTTGTTGATTTTGCTGCTAATTTGGAGCAATCAATCTAACTTTTTTCTTTCTTTTCACTTTGTCATCTTCTTCCGACTTAATGTCTAAACAACGATTAATTTGGCAACAAAGATGAAACAAAAATGCAAGCTTATCTTCGGCCTTTGGGCCAGAAATTAATTTGTAGTTTTCGAAAGGTGATGAATCCCGAAAGTGGCGAAGTGCAATTTATTTCCTTCGACTTATGTTGATTATTGATTGGTGGATTTAAAGTTTGTTTGATTGATCATCCATAAAGTACGGAAATCGTCGTCCTACGGAAGCATATGACGTGGCTCTTGCGTCAGTTTTACCTTTTGGTCGTGAAAATGTGATAATAGGCTCCCTTTTTTAAAGTAAAACCAGTCATCAATTCTTTTTTTCTGCGGTAGTGGTGTGTGATCGTCCTACAGTGGGTGAACTAGTTAGTTGAACAAATGGTTCACTTGAAACATTCAAAAAGTGGGGGTCATAGACCATTTAAAAAAAAAATTGTCTAAATGTCACACGCACAATAAATTTTATCAGATTATCACGTAGCGTATTTTGCTACGCAATTCAGCAAAATACGTGAGTTGATGTGATGCAATTTTGGTGACCACGTGATATACTTCTAGCATATAATGTTTATTTAAGTTAAAAGAAATAAGAAATCGATCATAATTGAGTGATAAATGCTTATATATGTGAAAGTTTTCATTATTTCATCCTCAATCATTATATCACTCATTCTATGCAATTTTATAGCAGGAAACCAAGAAAAGAAGGGAAGAAAACAAGATAAAGAATGTCAAGATCTCTTTGGAGTCTCACGCGAATAGCGTGAGATTTGGCGTTATTCGCACTACAGAATTAAAACAGAGCAATCTTCTCTGTGATCTTGCGCTAATGGCTCAAGAATTGGCGCCATTCGCGCCACACACCTTAAATGACAAAATATTCTTTGGACTCTCATGCGAATGGCGTGAGAGCTGGCGCCATTAGTGCCATGACACTGTGATGCTACGCCAATAGAGTCAGAGCCACGCCATTAGCGCCAGTGACACGAGGTTTCAGAATTTTAATTAATATTGCACGAGAATGAAAGATAAGATAGAAGATAAGAGGGGGTTTTTCACACCCTAATTATAAAGAGAGACCTAAAAGTCCAAAAGGAACACATACAAAAAAAACAAGGAGAGAACAAGCGCAAAAGAGGCAGTTTTGAGAGTGATTGAAGCTAGGTCAAGAAGATTGATAATTAAGATTGAAGGGGTTTATTCTTCTTCTTCTTCTTCTTTGAGATTCTTGGTCCAGGTTTATCTAGTTTTATGTTATTGAGGTTAGACATGACTATGTCTGGCTAATTTCATTCATTGTAGTTATGGTCACAATCTAATGTAAACTCCTTTGTTATTGGATTGAATTCTATTATTCTTTTATGCTAAATTATTTTGCTTCATCTTGTTTTGAATGAAGTATATATCTTTATTAAAATTGACCACTTTGATAAAGTTCTGAGAGTTAGGGTTCATGATAGGAATATTGAATTTTAATTTCTAAATGAGTTGAAGCAACAATTATACATTATTTAGGAATAGGAATGTATGATTGCAGATGAATTGATGCATCTAACTTAATGTTTAATCTAAGAGAAATCATTAAGGAATTAGGATTTTTACTTGGGTTAAAAGGTTAATGTCACTAAAGAATTAGGGTTTAACTATTATTCACGTAAAGATGCATTATCTGAATAAATAGGATAATCGAATGTAGTAAGCAATCCAAATAAGGAAGGTGGGATCAAAAGGTATGTGTGTTCTGACTACAATTCTTTCTCATAATTTTCCCTAAATCCAAATATCTTTGTATTTGAATTATTCTTTAATTTTCCTTACGGAAAATACAAAACTCATTTTCATCAACGTTTATTATCCAATTTAAAGATAATAGTTGTGATAATTTTGGGGCCTCAATCCTCGTGGAAACGATATTCTACTTATCATTTTATTACTTGGAACGATCGGTACACTTGCCGAGATAGCAACACCACGAATTTCGCTACAAGTTCCAGCGAAATATGCTATCAACAACAGATAGTCCACGTGGCGCGCTCCACGTATTTCGCTTGGCCCCCCAGCGAAATATGTGTAATGATCACACAAAAAAGGACCGTTATAGACATGTGACAGGGCGTGGAGGAATTCGCTGGACACCCCAACGAAATAGGTCTACGTGGCCTACTATTTAAATCCTTTCCCCCTCATTCATCCATCACTCATTCACTCCACTCTCATTCTGAAATTCTGAAAGTGACTCCACTCTCTCAGTGTGACTCTCCTTTCTCAGTGTGCACCATAATAGGTAAGTTTTGTTTTATTATTTTCTATTATTTATGTTTTGTATTTTATTATTACATGTTTACTTTTTTAAATGTATTATGTATATAATTTTAGTTATTAAATAATATATAGGTTTTTGATTTGAAACATTATGTTAGAGGATATTTTGTTAAAATTTATGATTGTTAAGTTATAGGATAGATGTTTATTTTAGTTTATGATTGTTAGGTTCCTATAAGTGATAGACATATTTTAATTATAGACATAATATTCTATCAAATACAATGAATATATTTTAGTTAATTATTTTATATTATTTATCGTTTGTATTTTGTTATTATATATTTACTTTTTTTACTAAATTATTTATATAATTTTAGTTGTTAAATAATATATAGGTTTTAGATTTGAAATATTA
>PYAF01005727.1:2786547-2801672 GCA_007407185.1 Glycine tomentella
ATCATCCAAAAGTAGTTATAAAATTTTCTCCTTAAAATATCTTGCTAAAATACCTAGGGGTATTTTGGTTATTTCCAAATTGTTCAGGGGCATTTGCTTCATTTCTCTCAAACCTTTTTATACTGCCTCTGGTCAACATTTTACCCTAGTAATTTGAATACAGACTATCAATCGACTGTAAAAATTTGGGGTGTTACAACGCTGGCACTGAAGTTGGACGCATGAGATACACCCGTGCACTGATATTGTGTATCTTAGGCGGGATGTTATACCCGACTATCTCTCCTAACCTTCCCCGGGCGGAAGATCAGGATGTGATTGAGCACGAGATATATGGAAACAGGTATTACAATTGTGGGTTTGCCTTTGTTGGAAGTGTTTGTTGTTGTTGCTAATATTTTATTGTTGCAGGTTTAATGTGTATGACACGCGTCAAACCAGATATACACATATTTGCAAATATCAGCATTATATTGATATTATGCGCATGAGAGATATTCGTTGGAGGCCGTACGACCTTGTTGATCTAGTTCATCCACCGCAGGTTGACATGGCTAGGGGATGGTTGACTGTTTGTCCCCTAATTTGTTACGAGATTGTGATGTATGAGCAGCTGAATCGAGTTCTATGCCAGTTTGGGTTTGACCAACATATCCCAGAGGATCCTATTAACTATAGTGAGCTGCTTACCATTAGTATTACTGGGAAGACAGACATGGATTGAAGGCAGCGACACGATTTCTTCATTGACCAATGGTTAGACAAAGATGCCCTTGTGTTGCAGGATCTTACTCATATGCGGAGAGATGGGTTTTTATCTATTAACAGTAGTGGTATTACACCGTCACACGTCACTGGATGACCCGTAGAGTTGAGTTCAATGCACATGTGGTACGCTTATTGATTATATTTGTCTGTATTAATATTAACTTAATATTGTGCATGACTAACAATATTTGATATACAGACTGATCGCGCTGAGACAATTGTCCACATGGCATCACTAGAGTCGCGGGTGCAGAGGGCATTCGACATGAATCAGGTGTATGATGAGGTGGTTCAACTTCTGGCCGCACGTGATGAAAAATAAATATACCAAAATTATGAAAATATTAAACAAAACTAAAAAATTAAAAAATATTTATTTATTAAATAATTTAATTAAAAATGTATATACAATTTTAAAAAAATTGAAAAATAAAACTTAAGACTTAAAAAAATGAATCATACGACTTAGAAGTAGTAAAAAAAATTTATTAATGGATGTCGTAAATATATTTACAACTTTCATATTGTAAATATATTTTCAACTTGGAAATCGTAAATATATTTATTTAAAAAAGTAAAAAAAAAATTACGACTTTAAAGTCGTAAATTAAAAAAAAAATACACTGAAATCATAAAATCTTTTATAACTTCAGTTTAAAAAAATAATAAAACTCGTGACAGGAGTTACGACTTCTAAAATCATAATATCTATTACGACTTACCCCTATTAATAATTAATTTTTAATCTACCTCCAAACATTAACTAAAAAAAACCTGAAGCGTAAAAAAGTCGAAGGTTCGCAAGAGAAGGGGCGAGTAAGAGACCGCAGCTTTAGGGTCCAAACGGACAATGTGTGTTTAAATAAAAAATTAATATAATAACTCAATTATTTGTATAATAAAAAGCAGTATCAAATCTTACCCGTCCATATATTTTAAAATATATAAAACGGCTTTCAAACTTCAAAACACTTTTTATATGTTAGTTCACGGGTGAACCACATATTTGCTAGTTCACCCTAGAATTTTCCTACATTCTCATTATCGATTACAAATTTGAGATTATTTACTCTTGAAAAACTGCGTTAATCTCATCCAGATCATTCTGTAGTTTATCTATGAGAAGATAGATTTATTTTTTGAAATTATTTATAGTAAATTGACTTAAATATATATTTTATTTATGTAATTTTTTTGTTTTTGTTTTTGTTTTTATTCTTATAAATTATTATTTTTATTTTTATTTTTATAAAATGTGTTTGTTTGTTTTTTTTGTAAAAAAGTGTATTTTAAACAGTAAAAATTGATATCTAAAATATTTTAAGGATTAAAAGCAAAATAAATACATTTTACAATAACTAAAATGAAAAATAATAATTTATAAGAATAAAAATGAAAAAAAAATACTAAATTGTAGGAAAGAGAAAAGTATTTAAACCTAATAAATTTTAATGATAGGATTAACAACTAAGTAATAATAAAGTTTTCCTGTGCAACAATTTGAAAGCCAGAGGTAAAGTTCACTTTCTTTCAGCATAAATAGTCTTTAAGGCCAGTGGAAAAAGCATGATCACATTCATATATCCACTCCTCCTTAAAACTTTCAGCTTTTCATTGATATCCTATCGCAGATATGATTTCTTTAAGGCTAAGCCTTCTTTTCACACTTATCTGCGGTTTGATAATTCATCAGACATATTCCAAGAATGATCGGAAGGTAAATATATAAACATTCTTTTATTATGATATCACCTTGCATATGACTACCAAGAAGATGATGGTGCTTATAAATTACTCTTTAATTTAAGATTTTCATTTTCGGAATGCAGACTTATATTGTCTACATGGGTGACCACCCTAAGGGCATGGACTCCGCATCCTTACCTTCCCTTCATATGACAATGGCTCAAAAAGTCCTTGGCAGGTTCAATATTATAATTTATATCTATTGTCTAATCATTGTTCATGTTTGAGTTAATTCAAGCGTTGCCAATGCTTTTAGACTGGCAACTTTATAGTATATACTATGGAATTGTTTGGTTAAGTGTTTTTAAAGTATTTTTAAGAGAGAAAAAAGAGATGAGATTTTTTATAAGTTAAAATAAATTTTTTATTAATTAATTATAAAATCTCTTTCATAATATTTCTCTAAAAGATGAGAGAAACAGATTAGCTAAAAAAATCTCATTTTAATTCATAAAAAAATTTATTTCATTTTTTCTTCTTATTTTTTTTAAATATTTTTAGAGAAATTTATATTCAAATATATCTTGTATATACAAGTTTTGACAATTCTTCACATAGCTTAATGGACGAATAATGTCAATCTCAAGTGCAAAAATGTTAATAATTATTGTAGAAACAGAATCCTTTGTACCTTATGCAAAACAAGTATGTAATTTGCAAGATTGACGATTCAAATGTGCATTTGTCCAGCGACTTTGAACCAGAAGCTATACTTCACAGTTACAAGAAAAGCTTTAATGGATTTGTCATCAAATTAACAGAAGAGGAAGCGGAAAGAATGGCAGGTACTAAATAAAATCTCCTTTTTTTATAACAACTATTACTTAAAATATTCGCTCAACGTTCTCGGAAGAAAAACCACGGTGTTAATTG
Source organism: Glycine tomentella (assembly GCA_007407185.1). Classification (NCBI taxonomy): domain Eukaryota; kingdom Viridiplantae; phylum Streptophyta; class Magnoliopsida; order Fabales; family Fabaceae; genus Glycine; species Glycine tomentella. The sequence goes on from PYAF01005727.1 coordinate 2,789,935, forward strand.
TTAATACTTTGATATTGTAACAGAAATGGACATTGTTGTCTCTGTCTTCCCTAATAGGAAGACTAATCTGCAGACAACTAGATCCTGGGACTTCTTAGGCGTTTCGAATCAAATCCAAAGAACAAGTTTAGAGAGTGACATAATTGTGGGAGTAATAGACACGGGAGTTTGGCCAGAGTCTAATAGCTTCAGTGACAAAGGATTTGGTCCTCCACCAAGCAAATGGAAGGGATCATGCCAAAACTTTACCTGCAACAAGTAATCATGTCTCTTGATATATCTCGGATGAAGAGAAAGGGTTAACAATATATTTTCTAAGACACTATTGCTACCACATTATTTATTATTAGTTAAAATTTATTCTAGAGAAGAAAATATAAACTTGTTCATAAATGTTTATAGAAAACAAAAACAGAGAGAAAAAATGGGATTGCTTTTAGCTTATAAGAGAAACTAAATTTATTTTATCTTAATTTTTCTTTTGTAAGTCTTAATAGAGAAACTTATCTAAACAGAATCCAAATCATGGTTTCAATCAGATTATAGAGCTTGATAAAAACTTATGATTTCAAAAAAAAAAAAAAATTAATATTAAATAATATATATACATTTTTGACTGTGTTAGAATAACGGTTTCATTGTTTATATTAAAGCATGTCACCACTTATGCAGCAAAATAATAGGTGCTAAATACTTCAATATCGAAGGTGCCAATTCCAAAGATGATATCATATCTCCTAGAGATGCAGAAGGCCACGGATCACACACTGCATCCACAATTGCTGGAAATTTGGTTAAGTCAGCAAGTCTACTAGGGTTTGCCTCAGGGACAGCCCGTGGAGGAGTTCCATCAGCACGCCTTGCTATATACAAGGCATGTTGGATCAAAATAGGTTGTACTGAGGTTGACGTTCTTGCAGCATTTGATGAAGCAATTGCTGATGGAGTTGATATCATTTCTATTTCAGCTGGAGTATTGAACTTAGAGGACATTTTTCAGTATTTCCAAACTTCATTTAGTATAGGAAGTTTCCATGCAATGAAAAGAGGCATATTAACGTCAAATAGTGCCATGAATATGGGTCCAGGATTTTCCACTATGACGATTTATCCACCGTGGATACTTTCTGTGGCTGCTAGCACTATTGGCAGAAAGTTCATCACAAAAGTGCAACTGGGCAACGGCATGGTTTTTGAGGTACCCTTATTTTAATTTGTAGAGTGCAGTTCAATTACATCTGAAAGGTTTAATTATCAAAATAGTTGCAATAATTTTTTATAGTTTAAAATATTTCATTTTATTCTCTATTGGAACTTTTTTAAAACATTCATTTGTAAAATCCCCTGATGTTTTTATACATCCAGATCCTTTAAAACTATTGTAAAATTGAAATGGTCTAAATTTTTTGGCCATTTTTCAATCTTAGTCTCAGTATTGTTGCGGTTTTAAAAGGACCGGATGTAATGATATTAGGCGATTATAGATGGTATGGATTCAAATGAAATATTTTAAACTACAGAGAAAAAAACAAAAATTTGTTATAACTATAGACCATAAGGTAATTAAACCTACATGAAATTATAAAGTTTAATTTTTTATGAATGGCTCTGCTTTATAATAGGGGGTTTCAATCAACACTTTTGATCTCAAAAGGAAAATGTTTCCAATCGTTTACGCTGGAGATGTACCCAACACTGCTGATGGATACAACAGTTCCATATCCAGGTATCGGAACATGAATCCATACGTGACATTTCCTTGTTTATTAATTTTTTTACAAAAAGAAATTTAGATTTGAATTTCATATTTTACTTCTCAGGATTTGCTACGATCACTCTGTGGATAAACATTTGGTGAAAGGAAAAATTGTTCTTTGTGACGGCTTCAAGTCTCCTGGACACATTGGGGTTTTGTCTGGGGCAGCTGGGATGCTTGTTGGAGCCCCTGCTGCAAAAGATCTGCCATCACCATTTGCACTACCCGCAGCATTCCTTAGCCTAAACAGCCTTGAACTAATAGTTTCTTACATGACTTCATCTAGGTATCGATATGTTCTTATTTATAATTGTTTAGAGTTTTTATTTTATTAATTACAAGAGTAAAGTATTTTTTATCGGTAGAAATTAAATATACCAGGAATTTGTAATATTCACATATTATATTTAACCAACTAAATTAGATCTCTTCAATAAAAGAGTAGAATTATGAAATATACTTCTTCTAAAGGAGAACAAAGAAAAAATATTAAAAATATTTAATTGAGATTGTAAGGAGAGTGAGAGTATCACTCTTTAAATTGTGTATTCTAATTTATAATATAAAAGTATAATTAAATTACTTTTTAATTTTTTTTAGAATAGAAATGATGAATAATTCTAACTTTTTAATTAGTTGTAGGCTTTTATTTTTGTTTAAAACTTTTTATTTTCAAAAACCCTCTTTTGCAAAATGGTTATTCAAGAATCTCTCTATATTACTATTTTAGCACGTGGAATGCACATGAGAAATGTTACTTTTATATAACTAAAATTCATAATAAATAGATATGAATCATATTATAATTAAAATACGTAATCAATAAATATTTTTAAATATATAAACAGTTAAGATTGTTTTTAATTGTTGATTTTTTTGAAAATATTATTAAAACTCAATTTAAAAAAAAAGACATGAAAATGGTAAATTGATAAAAAAAATAAACAGTTAAGATTTAAGAACATTAAGCATGCTGATAAAGCTTAAAAGAAAACCTGATTCGAGTCTTGAGATGATTGATAAAGAAATTGATTGTTAAACTAAATTAAATTTATCAACGGAATTAGCCTAATTGATTAAATAGAATGTATGAATTATTATAAATTTTATATATTTATCTTTGATTTTTACGGATAGAATATAAATTAAATTTAATACATATTTGAAATAAAAAAATAAAAAATGTTCAATTTGTAATATTAGAATAAGACAACTAACTCAATGAGAATGATAATAACTCTTAAAAATAATCTTATTTTAGAATATAAAATACCTTATTTAAATTTATAATATAAAAGTATATGAGTTTATTTGCAAGAATTTATAGTAGCAAGGTGTATCTTTAATAGTGTCTTTTCCCATTGAAAAAAGTCTTTAAACACTCATAACTAATTGGCACTTAAGAGAAAGAATAAAGAAAAATATTAATACAATAGATAATGAGACATGACTAAAAATACTGATGGAGAGTTTTATATTTAAGAGTGTAGAAATATAAGACTTATCTTTATTGTAGAACTTTCAACTTTCAAGACTTATCTTGAACAAAAAGAAAATTATTTAAATGTTAATTTATTAACTTCAGCCTGTTTCATTATGTGCATCCCAATTGGCAGAAATTCAACTGCCACGATATTTAGGAGTGACGAAGACAATAAATCACTAGGCCCTTTCGTAGCTTCGTTTTCATCTAGAGGTCCGAATCCAATTACCCCAAACACTCTCAAGGTAACTCTAAAATGCGTATCATATTATAATCTTTGATATGATAAAAAAGAAAAATGCCCATTGACATTATTTCTTGAAATTGTAGCCCGACCTCGCTGCTCCAGGGGCTAACATTCTAGCTGCATGGTCTCCAGTTTCCCCAATTTCAGATTTTAAAGGTGACAAAAGAGTAGTACAATACAACATACTATCTGGCACTTCAATGGCTTGCCCTCATGCTACTGCAGCAGCTGCATATATCAAATCATATCACCCTACTTGGTCTCCTGCTATGATCAAGTCTGCATTAATGACCACAGGTAATAATTGTTCTGCATTTAGTTTTAGAATTTAACCTTCGTTGTCAAGCAAACAAAAATTATTCTTAGAATAACTATAATTATTATAAAATTAAACTAATTTAACATATATAATACCTTGTGATTTAGGTGATAGTGCAAAACATGTTTATTATAGTTTCATTACATTTTTATTTTTTACTTAAATTCTTGTTTTTGTGGTGTATCCATCAGAAAATTAAGTGTTTTTTTATGATCTTTTTGTTATCCTTCTAAATATAGTCAACAAAGTGTGACTCGCTCTTTTACATTCCAATTAACAGCAACTCCAATGAGTCCTACCCTTAATCCTGAAGCTGAATTTGCATATGGCGCTGGACAGGTTAATCCTCTTAAAGCAGCAAATCCTGGTTTAGTGTATGATATTAGTGAAGCAGATTATGTCAAGTTCTTGTGTGGAGAGGGTTATACCGACAAAATGCTTCGAATTCTCACTGGGAATCATAGTAGTTGCAAAAAACACGCCAAAAAGGAAGTTGTATATGAGCTGAATCTCCCATCAATTGCTCTTTATGTAAATGAATCATCTTTCAGTCGTGTTTTCCAAAGAACGGTTACAAATGTGGGGTCAGCAACATCTAGTTATAAGGCCAAAGTGGTATCTCCATCTTTGTTGGATATTCAAGTGAAACCAAATGTTCTGTCCTTCACATCAATTGGGCAGAAGAAGTCATTCTCGGTCATAATTGAAGGAAGTATTAATACGGAAATACTCTCTGCTTCTCTGGTGTGGGATGATGGCACTTTTCAAGTTAGAAGCCCCATTGTAGTGTATGGCCAAGTAGATGTTATTACATGGTCTAAGAATACTATGGTTCCAACTAATCTCCGCGTGATACATAATTAAATGCTATTAACTTTTTCTGCTGGAGGTGATGGTATTATCCTTTGTTGCAACCTTATTATTCTGTTTTGTAATGTAGCTGAGGCACTTGTGCTTTTAGTTACTTTTTTTTTTTTTTTTTTTTATCTATCAATGAGATCTTGTCGTATAAAAAAATAACTTTTTCTTGTAAATTGAAAATCTAAATTATATGAAGATTGGCCAGGTACAAAATGGTGTATGTTGTGACTTACTAAGCTAGACTATTTGGGCCCAAGATCAGTATGGTGCCCCGCTCCTGCTAGTTTCCTTGTTTCATGCTAGTTGGGCCTTTGGCCTTCTTAGTATGAAAATTAAAAGTTTATAATTGTAGTATGAATGGAAGAAAACTTGTATTTATTATATAATTTGTTTGTATTTTTTTTAAAAGTGATATCGATAGATAAAAAAGAGAAATTTCTAATAAATAAAATGATTGATCTCAAAAAAATAAAACATTAAATTAGTATGGTAAAAAAGTATTATATAGATACTATAATTTTAATTTGACATGAAAGTGTATAATAAGTTAATTAAAATAACTTATAAACTACTAGACTGATTTATTAACACACTCTTTATCCCGAATTTTTTATGTGTTAGAGATACAGTTAATTGAATTATTACTCTATCTCATATCTTTTATAAAGTCTGATTCATTTTTTCTGTTTACATAATTTAATTTTTAGCATACATACATATGACTTTACAGGATATGAATAATTAAGTTTTTTTTCGCACCCTAATTTTTATATTCATTTTATATTTAAATTATTTTATTTTCTTCTCATTGTATTTTTTGTTTTAGATCATAGTTAAAGGATATCATCTAACTCACTAGATTAAAGACTAATTCTATTGACAATATATGATTGTTATTAATTCAAAAATATTTATACACAAACGAAATTAAATACAGATTTTTTCACTAATTAATATATTATTATCTTGCATGTAAACACAACAAAGTTTTACATTATTATGTCAATCTTATGGAATTTTTTCTCACTAGTGTGTGTCACATTTATTTTCTTTCTCTTTTTTCTTTTTTTATTTCACTTGAAATTTATAACTTTTTTTCCCTTTTCTCCTTGCTTAAGTCATAGATATCAATTAAGTCACGAGACTTTCGCTCCTAATTCTTTTAATGAGTTTCCACGTGTGCTTAATTCATGACAAAATCTAGGTTCTGGTATGATCAATTGATCATAATCTGAAGTCAGCTTCCTGTGCGTGCGATGAGTCAAAAGTTACATATATTCATCTAGCAATGGTCGATTTCATATACTTATCTCATCTCTTTCGCATACCCGATAGATCTGTTTGTTTTTGAATGAGTTTGTTATATTTTTCTCTTCTAACCAAAATTTTAAGACCAAATATACATATATTTAAATCTCAAAATATTTATAAAAAAAAGGGCCAATATTCTCCAAATACTAAAGACCTAGGCCTCTTCCATTGTCAAACACGTCTTCCAGGGAAGTCTGAACTTTAAGAAGTCCAAATGCCTATTCAGTTTCCGAAATTCCTTCTTCCCACACCACTTCGTCTATCCCATATATATTCCCATTATTGACATGATAGTTAGAAGAACAAGTCAAATTATTTGTGGGCCAAATTAAATTATTGTTGTACAAAGCGATATTTCCAGGCATCTGGACAACGACCCTGCAAATTGCTCGCAGATTCTCGACATTAAATAGTGGGGTAAAATTAAAAGAAACTACTTACTATACATAAAAATGTATTATGTATATAGCGCACAGTTTAGTTAACATTCAGAACCGATTTTAAGCATATCTGAAGTGCTGAGTTTTTTGTTTAGAAAACATAATTTATTACATTAATTAAAGATATAAAAGTGTAATAAATATTTTTAATAAACTTAATTTTATCACTTTTTTTTATACTTAAAACTAATTTTGAAAACTGAAATTAACATTTTTTTTTATTCCATATTCTTTCAATGTGCAAGTTGATGAACTTGATCGACAATCAGAAGCATAAACGTGTTACGTAATCTGATGCTGATACTATTGGTGATATATAGTTGACATGCACCCAGCTACTATCCCCATGCCAGCGCCATATAACGCGGGAAAATTAAATATCAACGTCGACACATTGGGGGGAGGAGAAAACTATGGATGGTATTTAAATAGTCTCCCAAACTTCGATCTACTAGTATTCACTACTACAAAAACGAAATTCAACGTTGGTTATTTACCCAAAAAAAGGACAATTTTTTAATTGTCTTTATATCTAACGTCGTCGAAAATATTGACTTTCGACGACGGTTGAAGACATGTCGTTGTACAAAAAGAATCGAAGACGGTTGTCACTAGATCGTCTTACCATCCTTTTTTTATTCACTTTGGAATCCTTTAAGACGGCCATTTCATTAAACCCGTCGTCGTTGTGTGTGTTTCAGAGACGGTTATTTTGTAATAACCATCTTAGAAAATTATTCATTGTTTTAATAAATTGATATACTTATTTGAAGACGATTTTTTGGTTAAAACGTACAAAGACGGTTATTTTATAACAATTGTCTTAGAAGATTTCGTATTTTTTAACAAAATATAAAACCAATAATTCAAAGACGGTTATTCTTTAATAACCGTCTTTGAAATGTAACGTACAAAGACGATTTTTTGGTACTAACCATCTTAGAAAAATCTGATTTTTTTTAATTAAAAAATTAAAATATCGATAAATAACTATAATAAAGCATTTATACATTATAAACTTAAACACAATTTCATGAATATTCCATTGTAAGATTATCGTTGTCAACAAATATTACATATATAGGTCTAAATCAAATTTTAAACACACTCAAAATAGAGAGTTTAACGATCCAGATATGCTTTTTTGTCCTAATACAGTAAGTCATCATCATTTTGAGAACACCACAATGTCCTAAATAATAGCTTGTTGCTCTTAAGACTACCTGTTAACATGGATGTAAACAAATTTGTGTAAGATTGCCATTAAGAATTTACATGACAACTACACATTTATATAAATGGATAAAGACATTTTGTCAATGTATATATAAGTATGATGAATAGCAATAGGTAGGTTAGGGGCGCAAGGAAGAAAGTGGGGTAGGGAAATGTCACGCGTGCAAACATCAACATTTAGGGTCCAAGTAAACAAAGACAGTTATTAAACAAAATCGTAGTTGTTTTGGAGTATACAAAGATGGTTTTTGAAAATCGTATTTGTATTGTCAAAACAACAACGGTTATTTAAAAAAATCGTCGTTGTTTTACCTTACATTGTCACGTCATTAATGAACTTGTTAAAAACAGCGTCGTTACCACATTTCATAGACGGTTTTTTAATAACCGTCTTTGAACACTCAACAAATAATACGGTTTTGCCACCACACATGATACGACGACGATTCTCGTATAACCAACTTAAAATAGGCAACTTATAAGCTAATAATTGTAGTAGTGATTTTTGGTTTGGAGGTACACTGTCCAAAACACCTAAATGTGAAAAGAAAGTATATATACATATGAATTGTCGTTGTACAACACATCTAAATGTTCTTATTTCAAATTGTTAAGACATATAGTAGTAACATTAAACATCACTAACAGTGTGTTTGTTTCCACGTCGAGGTCAATTTTACGCGCCAGATCAAGTCGATCATATGGGTTTAAACTCTGCATAGATGAATAAATTTGATGAGATTTTATAAATATACAAACATATTTGATGTGTCCAAATACATATGTAAAGTTTCATTTATAAAGTTAACTAAATCTTATTTCAGGGTTTTAGAAAAATGTATTTGATCTCATATCAGCTCAATTGATTAAATTGTAAAAAAAAAAATGAGTGTGTAATTTTTTTTATAATGTCCTTTATGCAATTTTCTCATTCTCTCTTTATTTCTTCTTTATGTAAACTTGTTGATGTTGGAAAATTAATTCCTACATTCTTATGGTGAAAACCATCATCCAATAGAACCTCATAAATATCATATTGGACCATCAAAAAATCTTAAACAAATAAAGCGTATATATTTCCATTGTAGCAGTCATTTACCCTTTTGTTCTTGTAGTCTTTCATTATGAGTTTTAGTCTTCCATAATCCTATATATAGTATTTTTCTTTATTGTTGGGTCATTAAGCTCTCATTAAACCTAATTGGTCCAACACTGGTATCCACCCATTTATTCCATATTTACTTAAAAATCTATTTGAACATATTTAATTGATCACTTTAATTTATCCAATATATATTAAATAACATAATATAATTATTAATACAATATGTAGCACATAATAACGTCAGGAAATTTAATTTCCTAACAGTTGGACTATAAGAATAAGGTGAAATTTTACATTGAATAGAAATAATAAAATTGAACACCATATAAAAAAGGTGAAGACATATAAATATGAGACTTAAGATTTTGAATTAAAATGTGATATCAAATTTATTTATATAATTATTCTTGTGGATAATAGTGATTTTCACTGATGGAGAGATATCTTGTGGAAGAGATCCACACTTGAGAGAGAAATTGTTGAAACACAAGTGAATGTCAAGTAAAGTCTTATATCATATAGGAATGGTATGACCTCAGTACTTGAACAAAAGATATGATCAAATTCAGTATATATAGAAACGAAAATGATAGAGTATGTACAAGTTTGCAACAAGAACTCAAATAGACCACTTGCGGTGAGTCACGTGCTTGATAGTTCGTAATTGGCAAGTTGATGCATGGACCAAGAATTGGAACAGAAAGTGGGAGTATATATGAACTTGATAGTTTGTGGGCACGCGAATCTCATCGATCAGGGGAAAATGTTTCTAGAAAATCAATGCCATTGTGAAGCCTTTTGCTACCAAGGGTGCTTTGTAATGAGCTAGGATCCATATCTGGAATTTGTTTTATGTGAAAAAGACACTTGCACATGCACCACGACATTTTGATATTTTGAAGAAGGCTCAAAGGACCAAGTGCCATTTCTAATGAGTACGTGCATCAAAATTCTTCTGCTAAGGCTTGCCTCTTTCATACTATAGAGGGTTCAGGTTTTCTGAATGAGGATGTTTTGAGGGTATGTAGGGGTTGTCAGAAGTAATGTGAAATGAAGATCATGATGATTTGAATAAGGCTATATGTTGATTAATTGAAACGAAAGTATTTTCAATCAAGGAAAGCAACAAAGACGATAGTGTGAGTGAAGAAAGCTCGTAGGTGATTTGTAAATGACATTATCATATGAATGGTGGATATTTCATGCATACTTGAGGATTGGAGTAGAAGTGCAGTAGTGTGGAAGCGCATGACCAGGTTCCACAATGTGACTATGTCTATATATATATATATATATATATATATATATATATATATATATATGTTCCTTTGTTGCACTGAGTTCAGGACTTCTGGTGGAGGTCTGAGTTGAGGGAGACATGATGGCCGTGGATTGAAAATGTTGTCAAAGCAAAAGTTGTTGGTACGTACCATGTAAGAAGGGTTTTAAGGATACCATGTAAGTTGTTGATCATTCATCAAGGAATGTATGGTGCATACATCAGATTTATAGAGAAGGTAATTGTTACAAGCTAGAGTTGATAATAGAAATATAAACAATAGATCGACTATACAAGTTTGTTAAATTTTGACCACTTGATGACTTGTGAGTCACGTGCTTATGCTAATAAATCATTCACCACTAACATCAGAAATAATTAACAACGGAGAAATAATGTTTGAAAGGTCTTTAATTAAGTCAATTATCCAAATATCATACTTTTGGCATAACTAGTTAAGAGACTTTTTGGTCAGTAAATACATTCTAAGTAGTATTTGAAACATATGTGTGTATATAGCTGCTTGTCCACCTAAGAATTTTAATTTTAAGAAGATTAATTGTTAATATCATGACAACTTTTAGATAAGATAACATTAATTTGTGTGTTTCGACAAAAACGTGTCATAAAAAATATTTTCCTACCAATTAAATTTATTAGGATTGTCATCCCCTTCTTTAGAATTGACTATCAATGGATCACTACTAAAAAAATTTAAAATTAGTAAGGAAATGTAATGAAGGACTATAATCCCTAGACTTATGTGACGAACACAAAATTATGTCACTTTGTACGAATTTAGTGAACCACTATTTAATAGATAAAGGAAGCAATTTTGATAAGTTGATGTTTTTATCTCTTAATTAACTTATAAATTATGTTAATTATAGTGTATACTTAGCCAAAAAAAAATTAGTTTGGTAAACTCATTTATTTAGACTCAAATTTAACCTTTTTTTTTAACAGAGACTCAAAGTTAACTTGACAACCATATAATAATAAATGATACAAGATTACTTAACTTGATTTGCTGACATGATATATTAATTTTAGCATTATATTATATATATATATATATTTAAACCATAGAGTTAAATGAGTATAGAAGGTATATTTTTCTATATTATATATTTCAAAAATAATTAATTAATATAAATATATAGTATATGATGTTACACAAAATGTTAACTTAAAAAGCCTTAATTATAATTAATGTATCTGGTTAAAAGAAATAATATGAATATAAAAAGCATATAAGACACTAGATTGTGTTAAAAATTATAAATTTAAGTATATCCAAATGAATTTCAAGTTTAGTCAAGTTAGTGAAATGAGATAGATCATGATCACCCTAGTGTTGCCTTCATAAAAAGTTTCAATTTCAAGTGATGATGATTATTATTATCATTATCATCATCATCAATCAATGTTAAGTTGTTAGATTTTGTTAATAAAGAGATTCAAACTCTTAATTTCTCTCTTTCTTCCATCTTTTTTTACTATCAAGTCAATATTAACCCTAATTATTATTATTTTTTAAAAATTATAAATTCAAATTCCTCAATATAATTTTTTTAAAAGATTAGACAATCAACAATGCAAGATTATAGTTTTTTTTACCCAGTAAAAAAAATTAATGTTTATGCACTGTCATATTTCTTTTATATATATTAATTACATAAAAATGAATTTGAATTGGTG
>PYAF01005727.1:2801772-2847334 GCA_007407185.1 Glycine tomentella
AGAATTTGCATATTTTACTATTTTTGTTACTGCTTCCTCCGTCCATTTTTATAATACATTATTATAAATTTCTTTTCTCTTTTTGTAAAACTATTTTCTAATTGTCTCTTATATTAATTATTTTTTCATTAAAATATCCTTAGTTCTTTTAGTCCATAAATAATAAATGTTATAAATTTTCTCTTTTTCTCTCTTATAAGATTAGATAATTGAAAAGTTTAGTTTTAAAAATTAAAATTTCATTATTATTATTTTCTCTTCATGCATCAATTATTTGATGATAATTTTGAATTAATATTACAATTATAAATTAATTTAACGTTAATAATTAAATTAATCAACTTTCTTGATATGTATAAATTAATTAATAATATCTCATAATTAGAGACCGAGCGAGTATTATTTTTGAATTTTAAAATATGGAAGTTGGATGAATTGTTCGAATTGCTTCATTCTACAACGTATAAGTTCATCTATCTCTTTTATTTGCGCAAAAAATGAGGAAGAGATCCAGGGAAAGTCACTATCGATCGATTATAAGATAAATATATATATATATATATATATATATATAGAGAGAGAGAGAGAGAGAGAGAGAGAGAGAGAGAAATTATAAGATATATATAGATTAAATAAAAACTTGTTGTTCACTTATAATTAATTTATCAGTAAAATGATATCGCTAAGACCTGAAATTAAGACATATATGTGTTGATTTAATTTAATCCTATGTATTATATATTATATATTATGGAAATATTAGTTTTAGATATGCACAAGTTGCATGCTTATAATTCGGAAATCTGACCAAATGGAAAGCTTCGACTGCTCTTTATTGATTAAAAAGTACTTTAATCTTACTTTAGAAGATATTCCGTTCTATTTTATCAGCTGTCTCTTATATATAGTTTAAGTTTCCTTAAAATATGAACAAGATATTAGTTACTTTTTTTTAATTCACTCTTGATAAGTAATAGATGAAGATCACTAATTAATAAATAATAATAATAATAATAATAATAATAATCTATAATTATTAATAAATGTAATTAGCCATTTTGGTGGACATATTTTTTATTCATAAGTTATCTTCTAATATATATAATGACTTCGTGAACCTTCAAAATGTAATTATTATCACTATTTTTTCAATTATTTTTTTATATTTAAAAAAAAATACATATAGAGGCACTAAGGGTCTCTCTTTCAGATAGCAACAACAATGATATTTGAGCATTTAATTTTAATGAAAGTAATGTAATCAAATGACCTTTATTTTATTTATAATCAATATCACTTAATGATTTTTTATTATACAGAGATAACAACAGAGTTAATTTGAATTTAAGAGTGTGTAAATTATTTGAACTCTCCACTTATAACTTATTGATTTTCTTAACTCCTAATCACCTAGGCCTATACAACGATGATTTTTTGAAAGAACTATACAAGAATTTTAAAATAATAAATAATGGAGGGAGTATCTGGTTCAATATTATTCCCGCATGCATTTCTTTATCATGTTTTTTTATCCAAAAGGAATCTGGGAGAACGAAGGGAATTCTTTTAGTTCCGTATGTTCTCCATAATAAAATTCTTTCACATCCTTTTCCATATACATCTTCCTCCATCTACTTTTATCCCTTTTTATATACCACCATTACCATGTGACCATTTGCAAAACAATATTAGGAAGATTACATTAAAATGGAATCTAATTGACGATAACATATCCATCTAATAACTTTTTCTGATATTATTAAGGACATAAATTTGACCCGGCCATATTGGCTTGATTGATTCCTTCATTTCCGCTAAATGAGTCTTATATATATATATATATATATATATATATATATATATATAAATAAAGAGATCCATTTACTCTCTAAGAGTAACTCTTTACTTCTCATTCTCACCATTTATATTTTTTAAATCTAATGGTTGTAATAAGAAATTAATTTTAATCATTAAATCATGAGAAGCATAGACGGACTCATGTTGAAGAGAAGGGGGCAAGTATCCACCCTTAAATTTTGGGGTGAAATTAACAAAATACCCCTTTCTTCAAAAATTAACACATGGCATGTGCATTACTTCTCTCCTCTCCAGATCTCTCGTTCTCCATCTCACCATCTTAGACTCAGTCCTTCTCTTCTTTGACGTAGACGCAGTCATGCAAGGCCGAGACTTCGACGTGGCGACACTAGTGGTGAGACTCTGACGCAGTCCTCCGCCTTTGCTCACGGTCACAATCAGTGACTCCATCTCAGTCTGAGACATCACCATCATGATTCACCCACGCAACACGCACGGCACGGGCCAAAGTCATTTGCCCCATCTGCAACTGCAAGGTTTTCCCTTTTTTTATCATTCTTCTTATTATTTTCTCCATGCCTTGAGAAAAAATTTGAACTTTTATTATTGCGTACCTTTGAATTTGATTACCCTTTTTGTAGTAATTGACTGTTGTCAGTTGCCTGGACTCATCCCAGAAGAAACCTAGCGAAACAGAATAATCCTTTACATTAATTAAAACACAATTGATCCACATAATTACATATATTTAATGGTTTCATAACCTCTGTTGCAAACGGTATAAAATAAAGCTACTACTCACGAAACAAACTTTAATTCAGTTTATTTCATATTTACACTAGGTTCATTAAATAATCAAACCAGCATACCCTTTGCATCTTTCTATTATGATTGAGATTTTTGGTCAACATAATAATTAGGACACTGCATAATACCAAGAAGCAGGTTAAGAGTCCCTTTTGTGGATATAGTCTATAATATATTATTAAAACTATGAAGCTTCCACCATATAATGTTGAGCATTGTCATGTGACTGATAGATGGAACAAAATTTGATGAATTATTAGCTTTGAAGAAATTACTTAGCTGAAATGGTAAATGAGAGAGAGAAAAACCTTTTTCCCTCGTGTTAGAGAAAGTCGGATGTGTGAATTGTCAAACATGTCATTCCTAATTAGAGTTCTGAAAATTGCTTCCTTAATCTGCAATTTTTTGAACAACATTCATTTTGATGATAACCTAAACAAGACTGAAGACAACAACATTTAGTACTTTGCTTTTTACAGAAAACCATATGACAAACATGTTAGATGAACTGAATGCATCTTAGACTAATAGCTATTTCAGCAGTTCTTAAAGGTGAATGGCTTTGTTGATGATATGATTAGTATTTGGCTTCAAGTGATTCGATCATCAATTTGGTTGATTATATGCTACTTGGGTTGGGTCAATTATCTTTAGCTTTTGCTAGTTATTCTTGTGCCTTTTCTGGAAGAGACACAAAAAATGATATTTTTTGATTCGTGATGCATATAGAGCTTTAAAATATATGTATTTGAACTGATTAAGTGTTCACCCTTCTTTAAAAGCTTGGATCCACCACTGATGAGAAGAAATTGTCTTATATGAGAATAAGATAATTAAATCTGAACCGTATAACCAAACATAGACAGTTAAGATTTAATGTTATTTAACCACTAAAAAAGTCATGTGATTTTTTGACATTAAATCTCAATCACCCATGAATGGTTATATGGTCCAGATTTAATCATTTCACTTTTATATAAGATGTTTCTTCTCATAACATATATATATAGTGTATTATATGATAATGATTATCTTATGTGAAATTGAGAAAGATCAATCTTAATCATTAAATTAAAATGAAAGATCAAAATTAAAATTTTATTTAATCATATATGTGTCAGATTTATTCTTTTTAGGGTAATTGACATTTAAAAGCATACTAAAGTAATGAGGAAAGCAATACAATCCAATCTTCTACCCCTTGCCCCTAATGAGCATGAACTTGACTTAGGGATAAGTTGAACTATTTATGAACTACTCAAATTTTTCTTGTTAAATATTCAACAAAGTTCATTTATTTAATTAAGTAAACAAATTTAAACTTAAGATTAAGCTCAACTATTTAATTTAGTCAAATGTAAATTTTACATGTTTGCCATTAAGAACTCATGAATAATTTATTTATTTAAATTGATTATGAGAATTTACTAGTTTTTGGTATTTATATATTATATTATGAATTAATTTTTTGTCACAATGTTATTAATGACTAATATTCGTTTGGAAACTTAGTTAATCACCTTTGTTATTTATATATCATATTATGGAAATATGTAAAATTTTATTGAGAATGTTAAAATTAATTTTGAAGTTTCTTTTTTTGTAGTATTCAAGTTATGAATTTTTTATTTACTAAAATACGAAAATATAATAGAATATATTTTTTTAATCTCACATACCACATTTATATTTGAATTTATAGATGATCATAGTATTAAAATGATTACTAAAAACTAAATTCATAAAGAAAAAACATAAAAAAAAACAATTAAGTTATGAATGAGACAAACAAACCAAACTCAAATTTTATTTTATTTTAACTAGTCAACTTCAAAGCACAAGTGAGTTGCTCAATTCGACTTGATACATATGGATCTGTTTGGATACAAGCCAGACGTGCTTTTGAGAGCTTCTCTATTGAAAATATAGCTTTTTTCAGTAGAGAAACTTCCAGAAGCACTTCTAATCTTATATCCAAACATGCTCATAACCTTAAACTTGACAGTTAGACGATCATAAGACATGATTTTTGCTTTTTATATATATATCACATATCTTTTATGTTTGACAAGTTATCTACTGTAACAAATCTCTCTCTTTGTATATTACACTTTACATCTTTTACAAAAAGAAGTTATTGTAAACATTAAATAAGGAATAATATTATGTGTAATTTAAAAAGAATTAGAGATGTTAATATAATTTGGTCAATAACTTGTGAAGGTGACTAGCTAAGGGTGAATACGTGACGTGATAAAGTAAAATATTTTTATTTTTGTATAGCAAAAAACTTTTGATTAATTAAGGAAAGTGTTTGCCACAGCCCACAAGAAGTGTCACCTGATACATGATACAAACACTCGAGCCATGCACGATACAAACAAAGCTTGGAGATCGTGACCCTGCATGTACATAATAGCAATAAACTATTGGTCTAAAACTTATCCAGCATATATTACAAAATAAGCTCCCTACCCATAAGTATATACCCTTCCAACATCCCAGCGCAAAAAAAAAAAAAAAAGATAATTCCCCCCACTTTAACTCAATTGCCGCAAGCATTCTGCAGGGTCCAATCGCCAAACATAGAGTAAAACAATTACTTGCTGATATAAGTAAGGATCGGATAATTAACTTAAAAGGTGGGGTATTTTTTACATTAAAATGTACTTTTATTAAGGGTACCATAATGTACTTAATTTAAAGAAGAAGAGTACGTACATTCATTTGGTAAATCATTACCCCCCACCCACACACACACACTCATGATAGATCTGGTTTCCGCTGCCCTTTTTCCATTATGCTATAGCTGTGTGTGAACACTAAAACCTGCATGTGGATATAAAATAATCATATAGTTGTTACTTTTTAAGTAGCTACGATCCTGGATATCATGTTGAAAATGCGAATATGCGTTTGAGCAAAATGAAATTCGGCTAACATTTTATGATACTACGATTTCCCACATCAAGCAAGCAAAAACTTCTATTAAAAAATTAAGAAAATATTAAGGAAGTCTAGATAATTTGCAACCAACCAAAGAACCTCCATTCTCCCTGTCCGTCCCTAAATTACACTGATATGGAATAAGATCCTATCATACGATCGGCCATACTTTAGGAAAAGATATAAATAAAAAAATTATTTTAAAAAATAACTAGTTGATTGTTAAATCATGTTTACTCGTCTGATATAAAAAAATCATGTTTACTCAAGTGAACATCTCTCACCGAATTTTTTTATAAGACAAACGGACATATTATTATTTATAATTTTTTATTTTGTAAATATCAAATAAATAATTATTTCTATCTTTATATTCATATTATATTTCAAATTACCGCTTTCCTAAAATAATTACTTTCAATTTTTTACAATAAACATATTTTTTATTGTTTTACATCCATTTCATCTATCTACACTTTAAATCAGTATCCTTAATACTTTTTTCAAATTTATTTATTTACTTTTTTTCTTATTTATATTAATTTAACTGTATATAAGACGTTAAATATAAAATATTAAAAATAAAATATGTATTATATAATAATTATAAAGATCATTCAATATTTATAAATTAAATCAATTAATAAAACATATTAATATTTTTTATATAATTCATCACTCTTTTTTAATAATTAAAATATTTACTAAAAGGCATTTCTATGATCATTTAGTGAAATATGTTTAATTATATATAATACTCTATAACGTCAGCCTTAAAAAAATTATTAATATAAAAATATCATATCTTAGCCCTCTTGAAGGTCAAAACTTTAGGATGGAATGGAAAGAATTGGTCCTAATTAAGGATGTCTCTAAGGTCCATCCACTTAGAACCCGACATCAAACCCCCGTGTGTAAGGAAGCGACCTTGAGAATTTTAAATAAATGTTAGGGTTCATTTGATAATTGTAGTTTAAAATTTTAATTTTCATTCTGTTAGAATCGAAATTAATTTAAAATTATAATTCTTGTTTGGCTTATATAAAAAAATAGAGCAAAAAATATAATTATAAGTTGAATTATAATGTTGTCTTGATAGCCCTAATTAAGGATGTTTAAGGGTGAGATTACATTGGGTTTGAGAGAAAAATGATGAATATATGATGGCTTGAGGGACAACAATAATATCAACAATATTAATGGTTGTGACAATGAAAGTAATGAGTGATGGTAGACAATAATATTAATGATCACAATAATGATAATACTCATTATTTTATTTCTTATTGAGCTATTTTTCTTCCAATGTTATCATTATCATGACTATTAGTGATAACACTGAATAGGGTATATAGTATCGTTTTCATATATGCATTTGGAAGAAAAAAAATACTTGTATTTGGTCTCTCATACACTCACAAGAATAATAACTTTATATTTTATCTTAGTTTGTGTTGAGTAACTATATACATATACTTCACTCTAATCACACTTTACTCATACAAAATCATTAAATCAATAAAAATGTTAAGGTTTAAAATATGTTTTTAGTCCTTAATAAGTTAGTAAGTTTTATTTTTAGTTTCTAATATTAAAAACATTATTTACATTAAGTCTCTAATAAAATAAATAATTTATTTTTGATCCTTGTTTATTTATTTCAATCATTCTAGTATATCATTTTTTTTTTACTCCTAAAATATGAAGATCATTTGTTACCAATCTCTATCAAATATATTTCAAAAGGACTAATACAAATGAATAAAATATTATAAGGACTAAAATGAATAAATAAATATATTAAAATGACTAAAAATAATAATAAAAACCAAAAACAAAACAAACTTATTTTATTAGAGATTCAACTTAAAAAAAATATTCAAAATAAAACTTATTAATTTATTAATTTAAGAAAAAAACACATTTAAGTCAAATATTAATTAAAATAATAATAATTGAATTGAAAGTTCATTCTCAAATAATTCAAAGTTCATATCACAATAAAAAGTTAGTTCCATCAAGATAGCCAACAACGATGAGGAGTTGAGGACAGTAGTAGTGCGAGGAGAAGTGTTGTAATTTCACGACATGGCAACACTCTCGATTGAAGACATTGTAACATTAAACGAGAACAAGAACAACAACCGATGAATTTCCTACAATTAGAGCAAGGAATGAGAAGTTCATAGCTTGCAACGGGATAGAAGAAGAGGAATGATACTTCAACATCGCTTTATTTTATTCATCCCTCCAACAACACACCTCTCTGTTTTTCTATTTTATTCTATGAAATCATAAACTTTATAGAATTATAAAGTTAATTTGGTGGTTGAAGGAAAAAAAATGAAAAAATTATAACATGGTGAGTTTGAATCTCTCTCAATAAAAATTAACAATTAATATTTATTTATAAAAAAAAACATCATAAACTTCATAATACATATATTTTTCTCTTTCACTGGATATTTAATAGCATTGTGGGTGTCCACTTATTTTTTTCATAAAAGAATAGTGGGTGGGTGGCACATTGACTTTAGTGCCAATGTTAGTTTGCAAAGGGAGTAAAGGACTTAGGTTCAAGATTATATTTTAATAATTAAATTAATATATATATATATATATTAAGAATAAATGTATAAAGTTTATTAAAAACGTTTATTCATAAAAAAATCAATTTTAATTCTTGATCGAAAGAGTACTTATAGTATAGTTATTTGTTAACACTCTCTTGTGTAAAGAACTACTGGAGCAAAGGGGTGGGAATTAAATGAAATAAATTAATTAGATTATATTCTCACTTTTCTCTTATTTCCTTATCTTGTTTTCCTTTTATCTTTTTCTTCTTTTCTTCTCACATGACTTGTCACATATCATTTTTCCTCTCTCTCTCTCTCCTTGATCATGTGTAGTGAGTTAATCAGCACTCAATGGAATGAGAACATACAATTTTGGGCTTATAAATAGCCCTCACCCTGTGTCCTTCCTATGCATCTGCTAACTTCACTTGCTCTCCTCTCCTCTTTATCCTTTGGTTTTCCACTTATATTATCTGCTTTCCCTTCAGATTCTATCCAAATCTCTCCAAAATCTAAGTTTGTTGATATATTATACACCCATCATCACCATCTATCCATACACACATGGCTAACAACAAAAAGCAAGCAGGAGGTTCTTCTTCATCAACCATGAACTTTGATCATCTTTTTGGCCCCAAGGAATCCTCCTCTACTACATCTTCCTCCACCGGCCTCTTTGGCTCCATCTTTCCACCTCCACCTTCTGTATGCATCACCTTCTCAATTTTTTTTTATCTATGCTTAGTCATCACTTAATTATTTCTGTTTAATTTATATATGCATGGGTACTCAATTTTATTCTAGCCTACACATTTTTAAAATATCTTGTTCTCTGACTTCACTTCTGCGTACGCAGCATATATATATATATATATATATATATATATATATATATATATATATATATATTTTAAGTAGCAACATGTAGCTGCTGAGGGCATTATGGTAAAACTTATCGGAATTTTTAGTAGATATAGTAACTACAGGTTTTGTCGTTTAAAGCTGTTCTTTTACCTTGGAGAGTCATGAATCTGTTTAAATCATTTCGGTCTTAATTTGCTCTGAGTAATTTTTTGAATATGGTTGCACATTCCGGATGATGTAGCTTTTCATGTTTACTGAGAATATCTCTATTGAAAGAATTTAATTTTGGTTATCAATACTTTTGTAGTTAGTCTCTTGTCACACAATAAGAATATATATAATTTTTTTTACTCTATTGATAGATGAAATTCAACTTGAATTTTTAACTTATTATTTTTGGATTCCATTTAATTTAATAATTTCTTCACTCACGTACAAGAATCCTCATTTTGACAGGAAAAATTATTTCTTAATTGTAGCTGTTAAAATAACTAACTTCTATAAAATTTTATCCAAAAAAAATAACTTCTATAAAAACTCATATGTTGCAATAGTATTGCTAAACATTAAAAATTAACACAAACAACTGCATATATTATTCTGAAAAGGTAATAATCTAATAATCATAACTTTCACTTTCGTAGAGATGATTTCTTACTTCTCAAGCGAGTTTTTAAATATGTAAAACACGCCGTTAATTAGGATTTGGGTGTCGGAATAATCATATTCTTTTCAATCGGACACTCTTTGATCAAAGTAAAATGCTTTGATGATAAATACAGACCAAGTCATCCAATAATAAGTGAGACTTAAAATAAATTTTTTATTAAATAAGAGAATTATATATTAGATTTTTTATCAAAATTAAAAATTATTTTATTAATATGTGTGACTTTTTTTATTATCTGTAAAAATTAATAAAATAACATTTTTTATTGATAAATTTAAAACTTAAGCTTTAATTATTTTACTTAGATCGGCTCTCTCTCTCTCTCTCTATATATATATATATATATGTATATATATATATATATATATATATATATATATATATATACACACACACAGTGAGAGAGTGAGTATATACTTGTTCGTGAATTATAATTGGCATAATCCGTCAAATATACTCAACCTCTTACTTTTTCTTAACTTGTAAGGTTGGGGGTAGAGAATCAAGAATGCAAGAAGTGGGAAGCAAAAATTTTGGAGCACCAGGTTCCTTCAAAACTTCTTCCTAGCTATATGCTTCTATTTAATATTAGTTATTTTGACTTGATATATTGCATTTGCATGATACATACATTATACCACTAGCACTACGTACCTTTTTCAATTCATCACATCTCAAATGTTGTCTACATACTGGGAGCATATAATGGTTTTAAACCTCTTTGAATGTCTGGTTTTATTTAGTAAATTGGCTCAGTTTGGATTTGCTTTAGGAACTCAGAGCAATAAAAGTGAAAGCAGCAGTCGCATCAGTAACAAGAATACTAGTACCAATTATCAGAATGAGACTGTGGAGCCTAGCTACTTCAGCTCTTCTATCTACTATGGTGGTCAAGAAAATTATTCCCCAAGAAGCAGGACCACTCAACCCCACCATGTTGTTAGTGCTATAATTCTCATCCGTTATTTCTGTGGCCCTTGTTTCACATGAGGACACTATATGTTATAAAAGTGATACTTCATCAAATAGACTAATGTTATTGTTTTTACTTATATTGCCCAAATATCTGTCATTTTTTTGGAAAATGACTTCATGACATTATATGTATGTCGTCATGTGAAAAGTTGTGATATTTTAGAGAGATCAAATAAAAAAAAAATTGATATTTAAGTCATAAAAATAAGAACGTTAATGTATAAAAAAAATTGCATAAAAGAATACAAAGATTAAATTACAACTTTTTATGAACAAAGGGTCAAATGATGAATGTATGATATTTAAAAAAAAACAAAATATATATTTAACTCAACATTAATTTTAATCAAAAACTTATACATGAAAATTCAAAATAAAAAAGCAAAATACCTTCTCCCGATTGATTTTGCTATAAATTTAATTTCCTGTATAAATTTTTTGTTTAAAATATTTATATTTTTGCAGCATGAAATATGAATACATATGTAAAATTGACAAGTAATAAGAATATCATGCAACGAGGTTGATTTCATAATCATGAGAAACATTATTTAAGAAAAAAACAGAGACCACGAGAAGATAATTTGCTATTGGAGTGTATAATGATATCGAAGCTGGCTAATATATACTTTAATTGATTAATTTATATTGTTGACCTTTGCAGTTCAAGAAAGATAAGGATGATGGCGATTCCAATAGTAACGACTCAAACAGCGCTGCAAGAGGGAACTGGTGGCAAGGTAGGAGGTAGCTAAAGGAATTAAAAATGTCATCTAAGAAGATATTATAAGTCAAACACCTACAATTTACTCACTTTAGTGCACCTCTATTATTTTTGGTTTCTGCAGGTTCCCTTTATTATTAACATCGCACTACGTAGTAAAAAATAAAAACAGCATCCTGCAGACCAGGTATCTTTCCCTACCTCTTTATCTTCTTTGGCTTGCCTAGATACACAGAACTCAATCGATTAACACGAATAATTAACTCGATGCTCATTTCACAAAAGAATTAACAGGAATTTCAAATTAAATTGATTGAGGTATTGGAAGTAAAATAGTAAAATTGGAACTATCATAACAATTGGCTAGAAGAATACATTTTAAAGTTAGAGTGGTATTAGCAATACATTCTTTTATTATGGATTGAAATTTATTAAACATTATATTTTTTTTGTAAAATTCACTTACACGCACAATTTTTTAATTTTAATAAATTATAACTAATAAAAAAAATGCATTATAAAGTGTATTATTACCACTCCTCTTCATTTTATCATGCTCATTGCTCACACCATGCTTACAAAAATTTATTACATAGTTAAAGACCATCATCATGTCCATGGTTGAGGCCAATCTCTTTGGACATTAATTGATTCACTTATTAACGTAACTGAGTTCATATTGATGTAGGATGAAAATCGACCACTGGCGGTGTAGTCTATACCCTAATTAACTATATGGAAATAAGTCATGGTAGGGCATATATCCTACAAAGTTTAGCTTTTGTCCACATATTGGGTCGTTTTTTGTCCCAGATATCTGGCTAAGTACTCCACAGCAGTCAAATCGCGACAGCAGTTTGGGGCCAATATTAATTACTACCATTTGCTTTGTATTAATTTTATTTTATATATGTAACCTTGTAGACTTTTTCTTTATTATAATATGATGTGATCCTGTTCTATGACTAGTAATAATATGGCCTTGTGTTTTCTTTTGAGCATACACGTGGGGTTCATGTTGTTTTTGTGTTAATATCTCAAAATTAGTTAAGAATATATATTATCAAAATATTTTTTTATAAGGTTTGGATAACTATCCTCCTTTAATCTAAATTTTAGAATTAAATTAAATTCAGTTCATTTCTAATATTGTAAAACACGGGGGGAGGGGGGGGAGAGAGAGAGAGAGAGAGAGAGAGAGAGAGAGAGTTTGTCCATTAATTCAGTGATTAAATTGTGGCAAAGGAACTTAAACATGGTATCATTATTTACTACTTGGCAAAGGCGATGAGAGAAAGTGCTCTCACGTGAAGCCCACAATGACATATGGGAGCCCATTCAAAGCCTATCGTTCTTAATTTAAAGCCCAATTAGCATTTGTATAAACAGTTCTTAATTTAAAAAACTAAAAGTCAAACGCCGTTGCCGAGGATCGAACCCGGGTCGTCCGCGTGACAGGCGGAAATACTTACCACTATACTACAACGACTTTGGATATTAACTTTTTGGAGAAAAATTTAAAATTCTTTTTTATATAGAACTTGACTGTATAACAGTATCACCTCCTCTGCGGGAATTTCAACAAAATCACTGTTAGTTGAACAATTCTAGAATAAATTATATTTGTTATTAATGTTTAAAATGCTTATGTTTTGTTTATTTTAAAAGGGGAAATGGCTTGTTCAAAATCAAATTGAATTTTACTTACGTGTACTAATGTTTTGTTGTCTCGAGTTTGACATATATTTTAAAGATATTTAGGTACCAAAAAAAAAAGAGATAAAAATAATTATATAGCATTTTTTTACAGGAATAATATAGCATAATTTATATTATGTCAATATTTTTATACTCAAATAAATATAATAGGATACCTTAGAAAATTATACTTTTCTTTTGCATAGAATGAAAATATATCTCATATTGGATTCTTTTTAATATAATTGAACTTATTAAAATTAGTTTTTTTTTCTTTTTGCACAGCTCTAAATGTAATTAATAACTTGTTTTAAATACTTATTTTTACTTTATAAATTTAAAAATAGGAAAAGAAGTTGTGTGAATTTAAAAATACTATTCTAACTACATTAGATCATTAAGACCAACACCATCTTAAAGGAATACACAAAACCATGTCCTCTAACTATATTAGATCATTGATCATACAATACAATCTTCCAATTGATACAATTGGTCCTGAACTGATCCGTGTCAGATTTCAGTTAAAGACAGTAAATAATAACGCCAATAACTACACATTTCCATTCTCAACTAACAACAGAACTTTTTTAGGACTCAACCAACAATAGAAGATACTAGTAAATGATACAAAGAAATGCTGATAAAAAAAAAAAAAAAAAAAAAAAAAAAAAAAAAAAAAAAAAAAAAAAAAAAAAAAAAAAAAAAAAAAAAAAAAAAAAAAAAAAAAAAAAAAAAAAAAAAAAAAAAAAAAAAAAAAAAAAAAACAAATACAAAGAAATGGCTGCTTTACTATACAACCTCACCATCAGTCATTTTGTCTTGCCATTCATGGCATGTGACTTCTTTTGACGTTCTGGTTGTCCTTCCTTATTGTTGCTAGTGTTTGAACCATTCACCACAGTTGAATTGCTTAAAATCTTTGTTTCTTTAGATTCTGCCCCTAGATAATTTGACAATACTCTTCTCACCCCGAAGCCACGACGTTGAGGTTTGATATTATTATTGTTGTTGTTGTGGTTGTTGCGAAGGAAAGGAGATCTCTCTCCCCTTGCAGGACTAATTAGTGGTGGTGCAGGTGAAAAGCTTCTTGGTGTGCCAATTACTTTGTGAGGAGTGCCTGAGACAGACACTGTCATTGGAACCAGAGGAAACCTATCTGAATGTTTTGTTAAGTCATCCACATATAGCAAATCGTCTATGCGAGCCACAATGTTAAATGCCATGCTCTCCAACACTCTTGAATAGCTCTCTAGTATGGATTTTCCAACATCCTGAATGTTTGAAATGAAATGTGTTAATGTTAAAGGCTTTGAGAGAAAATATTGCAAATTGGATGAAAATAAGGTAACAGAAGCATGGAATGGAACCTTGTTGCACTGGATCTTGCTGGTATCCAAGGTAGTTTGAGTGAGACCCGGGAATCGTTGCTTCAATGAAAGTAGAACATTTTCAGCTCTTTCTACTAGTAGTTCTCTCTTATCTCCATCAGCCATGAAGTCCTTGACAATTTCCCAGGATGACTTTGTAGTTGAACGATTAGGATTAGCTGGGGGTTTAGAGTGAGCTCTTCTACGCCACACGTATATAGAGGCTTCCACACGGTTTGCAATCTCTAGTGCAACATGCTCAGAGGAGAGGTCTAGGCAATCAAGCAGGCACTCTGGAGAGAATTTCTCTGATGTGATGTAATGGTAAATAAAATCCCCCAAGCAAGTCCTTCCATTCTGAAAGTTTAACCATGAATGAATCAACTATGTTGGAAGAACTCTTTGTGAAAACCAAATTAAAATTTCACCACAATGTCATATAAGTCAACAGAGAAATTAAACCAGATTTTACCATTGCAGATAGTATACATATATTTTAGAAGAAAGACATGTGTGTTAGCTTCTTTGAGTTCATGATGCAGCAAAGTTAATACATGATACACCTGCAAGGAATGTTCCCCCTTGGTAAACTTGCTGTGGAATTTAATTAAATACACTGGCAGTGTAAAAGTTCTTTACATTGTCATTCAATCATAGATTACCCTTTATGATATGATTATTATTTTTTGTAAAAACTACTTTAATTATATGTAAAATGACATCTAGTTAGTGGACAGTGTAAAAGTCTAGACACTATCGGTGTATGAAATTAAAACTCACTTGCAGTATCTGTAATCAATCCCATGTTATGCTTTCTTTGAACGTTTGTCTTAATCATACAATGACATTAACTTCTATTTATGTGCAAAATCACACCTTAGGAAGGGTTTCCAAGTATGACTCGGGAACTTCCATTTCAGCTAAAGCACCGTTGTTGATAGCCATAGAAGCTTTTAGTATTTGGCTTGCACATTCTCTTGTGTGATTCAACTGCTTTCTTGAGTTGTCACTGAGGCCAGAAGGGGGGACACGAGGAACTGGGAGCCACCATTTATCCTCTTGCCGTTGAATTCTTTTGCAAAATGAAGCTGATCCATCTGCATCTTGGGCTACAATCCCTTGGTCAACATACCAAAACTCCATATCCTTGCAACTATCTAAAATTTCCTGTGATAAACGCAATTTTACATGAAAGTATCAGAGCAGTTTCTCTACCAACTACTATTCTATTAGCATACCATGAAACATTAAGATCCAACACTCACAAGAAGCATATTGTCGAGTTTGTGCAGAGCTGGAAGATTCATGAAAAGATCTGACCTTGGCCTGCAAGTCATTACCTGCAGAATACACATGGTTACAAACATCACAACTGTAACTGCTATGTTAATTAAAATCAAAGTAGAGAGCTCTTTATTGAGAAGAAAATTGAAGTGACAAATGAGTACTCAATCCAATTATACCTCAAGCTTACTTCCATCTGGAAATGTTTGCCAAGAAGGAATTAACTCAACAATGTGATCACTAACACTAAGAAGCCATTCCATCTCTCTCCGCCACATTTCTTTCTTTTCACAAGGTATAGGTTCTAGTCTCCACAATTGCCCGAACACAGTTGCTACAAGTTGCATGAAATTCAAATTGGAAACATTATTATAAAAACATTAAAATTCAAACCATAATAGGAAAATTTAAAAAATTTGCCAATCCTGAAAAAGGTACAACTTTCTCAATACATATGTTACAAAGAAAGCATACCACAGAGATTAGTGATAGCATTAGAGATGGCCAGAGCACTGCACACTCCTTTCCCAGATCCTGACATATCTTCCCCAAGCAGTAATTTTGCAAACCTTTCCTTCATTGCATCAATTCCTGATCCATCATTATTTCCCAGTAGTTAGACAACAACCAAATAAATACTAATAACTAAACCCACTAAAGTTTTAATTTATTGAGAAAAATAAACACTAAAACAGGTGAGACTCTGTCTGAACAGACTATCTGTCTTTTTCCAAGCTTCATACAAGCATCAAAATTCAAAAACTTGGCAAAAATGTTGTATTCCAAATTCTCTAGTCCTAACTTACCTGACATTTTGGAACTGACGGTGGTAAATTTTGAATCTTCCAAGTGAGGAACAGGTTGATTTTCTTTTTCATCTGATTTGCGGCATTTGGAGAGTGTAGCCTTCCGAATAGGCCAGCCAAGAGAAGGAGAAGAACATTTGTGAGTTGAATCACTAGTAGAAGAAGGAACCCCATCTTTTTTCTTTTGAAAATTTTCACCCTTGTTGCATAAAGCCTCCATCTTGCACAACTTTTTCCCTCAGAAGCAAAAGCCTTGCTTTTTGAACAAAAAAAATCACCCCAATAATGGATCACTCTCCTCCAACATGTCCTAACATAGCAACAGTTACAGTATTTGCAGTAACAGTGAATGAGTTTGAAAAACACAAGGAACTTGGGAGGTCGGTTTTATAGATTATCGTGTATGAAGGGACCGTTGAGATTGCTGGGGGCACAGCATCATGGAAAAGACGAGGTAATGAAGAAGAAATTATGGCTTTTTGGGAAAAGGTTTGTTTGTGAGACTGAACAGTTGTTGTGGTTTTTTGCTCTCACTCTCTCTCTCTCTCTGTTCCAAATTTGAAGTGTGGAATGCCACATGACATACCAACGTCTCTCTGGCTTTCGCTCTCAGAGTAACTCAAATTTCTGGTTACGTTCAAAATAACAATAAACAATTTAAATCTGGTAGCTGTGTCTGTAAGAGACAAGACAACAAGCCATTAGCCAATATTATTTCTTTGACTTTTCTTTTTATCGTTACCTCATAATTAATTTGACATTTTCTCCTACTCACATTGCATATTACATATATTATAAATAAAATTAATTAGATTACAATTTTATCTTCTTTACGATTTTAATTCTCCAATTTTTTTGTAACTTTAGTATTCAGATTTAAAAAATAATATTTTTTTCTCTAACCCTCAATTTGGCATATATTTTATTTGGATTAAATTATAATTTGATCTTTATTTAATTTCTAATAATAATCTACAATTTTTATTCCTAAAAAAATCCCAATTTTAATCTCCAAATTTTAAAAAATTTACATTTTTGTCCAATTCTTAATTTTAGATATGTTTATTTATGTTATCTTTTACATTTAAGTTAATTAGATTATTTTAATCAGTAAAAAATAATTTGTATCTCATTGCAGTTCTAACACATCATTAGTTAATTGTTAAATTAAATGATCAACATATGAAAATTTAAAAATTAGCCTAAAATTATGATTTTTTTAAAATTCAAGAACTAAAATCACAAAAAAATAAGAGAATTAAAATCATAGATCAAAAAATAAAGGAAGTCCAAAAATAATTCAATTGAATCTTAGACCTAATATATTTGTATCATATTAATTATTTTCATGCAATTTATTATAATATTTTACATAAGGTTCGTTATTTTAAAATGGCTTGTTTTTTATTAAAAATTTATTCGTTATTTTTATTTTTTCTATTTCAGTTTCAAATTTGAATGGGTAATACATATTTTGTTTATAATTTAAAATTTTCTCTTTAATCAATTTTTTAGATTTTATTATTTAAACAACTTATTGTGCATATCTCTTATAATTTATAAACATTTTCCTTAAATATTTTTTAATTCAAATTTTAGATTCTATCGGCATTTTAAACAACTGTAGTGCACTTTAATAACAATTTTAAATAAGACAAATTAATATCTAAATACATGCTAATACGCATAAGAGCACTTTAACAAACAAAATTGAGTACCTTAATTTGATGCATAGAAATGGAATATCTAGATTGACATGATGTCGCATTCTTGCACGAGTAGTTGTGGATGGTGTTGAAACTAGAAAGATATATTAATAAAATTCAAGTACAAATTTTGCCATAAAATGGCATATCGTCATTAATTGAAAGGAAGAATAGAAAATTCATGGGTAATGAATGAAACAGTTGAATTAGGTATCTATTTGAATAGAAATAGAATGGTGAGTTGATATTTGATAGAGTACTTGATTTATATTTAAATTTAAATCAAGTATTGTATTTCCACTCTAAAGTGAGTGAAACTGATTAGTGGCAAATATAAAGGTCCTAACTCGATCACCCAGAACTACCACATGTCGTAGGCTCGTAGCTCGATTTTTGTCCAAGAAATATTCAAGTGAAATGCTTCTAGAAATAATTTTTCAGTAAAATAAAACCCATCTTAATTATGTTTTCGCCTCAAGGAAATATACATAGGATAGTTTTAAATAGATGGGAGAGAGGATACAGTATAGTACAGAATTGCTGTGGATTATGTATCATGCATTTGCTTTGTAAAGGAGTTTCTCAGAAAAGAAGGTTTAATTTACTCAAGAAGGCATCGAAATTTCGTAATTGAATAAAAAAAAAACATGTGATCAAACTCTGCCTTCGCGCATGAAAAGAAAAACATATCATTTAAAATCCCTAGTCTTCCACAAAACAACTTTTCTAATTGTAAAAAAAAAAATATTAATTACCTCTATTCTATTTCCTAAATGTTATCAACAATTATTGTATAGGAACCCTAACACACGTTCTATTTAAAATAAATATTTAGAGCCACACTTGGTGCTCAAACGAGGAATCACATGTCTTCATCTAGTGATTATAAAAGTATCTTTCCATTAGAAAAATTTGTATGATATAATATTGTATAAAAAAATTCTAGCCGTTATATACAAAGACGAGTTATTCCTTATTCCATTGTTAGTGATTCTATTTAAGGTAACAAATATTGATTTCATCTCCTCATTATATGTCTTGACATTTTGTAATTTTCGTTGTAAATTATCATATGTTGTAATTATGCATCATTTTGTCATTAAAATCCTTTGGAAGTTTTTTTGAGCTGAGAGGAAAAATCCATTAGAAGTTAGAACAGAGAAACGAGTCATTTTCCTTGAGCTTGCCTCAACTGCCTCCAAACCATGTGAAACCCGCATGCATAATCATTAAGAATGTAAATACTACAATGTGAAACATTTGCACGAAATATGATGCTGGAATGGAGGTGACTTTTTTTTCTTTCATTACTTAATTTTTTATTACTTAATTTATTGATCAACCAATAAGAAATCAGAAATCACCAATTCGTGCTTATCAGTTCGTAGTTAACATTTTCCTACCAAATAAAACTATGCTCATTCTAATTAGTACGTTTGAGACTGTTAATGCTTGATTCGGCTCAATTTTCACTTTTTTGAGAGAAAAAGAAAATTATATTTATATTAAACTCTTTTCAAGAAGTTGAAAAATGATTATTTCTTCCGGCATAATATTTAAATTAAGAATCAAATTATTAAATAAAATGTCTTTTACGCAAAATTGAAATGTTTTTCCTTACAAATAAAACATCAACTTGCGGTTTTGCCATAGTTAACAATGTGTTCGTTACCCATTTCTGATGTGAGTTTATGCATCCTCCCAAAAGTTTTCTTTTTTTTTTTAAAGAACCTCCCAAAAGCTTTAGATTACAGCTTTCATGTTTCTTATTATTTGGATGTAACTTTTTACGTTCTGTGTTTCCAAACATTCTTACTGAAACTTGGAAAACTTATGTGTGAGTGAACTCAATGATGAATTGGTCGAAAAGCATAATATGTTCACTTATATCACCTTGAATACAAGGATAAAGGAGTAGCCTATGGATTATTTTTCTTACCTAAATTAAAGTCAAATATTTTCTTCTTTATTAAATGTTATTGAACTATCTCTACATATATGTAAAAGAAACTTGTAATTATATTTTAAGACATAATTTGCACATAATCACTCAGCATCTAATTGTAAGTTTTGTCTATCTATACTAGACTAGAATTTCCCAAGAGGAAATAGCTCTTTTTTTCCCAAGAGGAATAGCTTTTGATTTCATTAAGCATTAAGTGCATAAATGAATAAACATTTCATTTCGGTCTCTGTTGTTTTATTACCTACAATATGTATATAAGGCTTGTGATTGTGGTTTAGAAGATACTTTGCAAATTCAAATGTCTCTCCCTCTTTATGCATCCATCTTCCCAACCAACACCAATAACGGCTAGCACATTGGTGGATTGATCAGACAAGAGCAAAAGTGGAAAAATTAGTTCATGTTTCTTATATCCGTTTGGGAAAGCAGAGGTACTATTAGCCGTTGAACTTTGGTTTGTGATAGACTACTATTTTTCCAAAGTTCATTTTATACACACTTGGATCCCACCAAATACCATCTTTTCAACTCTTTCTTTTCAGTTGCTCTCCTTTGAGTCTCTGACAGTGATGGCATCACCCATTAACTTGTTTATGCAAGGAGTAATTCATCGGTTGTGCCTATAAATAAACAACATTTTGTACTTTGGCTAGCCTGCAATGCAAGATATGTGCAGCAAATTAATCGGTCAATGGAGAAGTATAATTTACATGTAATGACACTACTAGAATTTTCCTTTTTAGATGCGAATTTTTCTGTTATTTTTTCACAAAAATGGCAGGAAACATATTTTCTATGAATTTTCATGCAGATTCAAATCCGCATGTAAATTGCTCGTGGATAAATAAGTTTTCTGTGATTTTAAAATCTGTAAGAATATCTTGCAGATTTTCCTTGCTAAAAAAAATCTAAAGGAAACATTAATGTTTTGAATCGTTTATTGAAGCAATTTCAACATAGTTCAAAATTTTTTTTTATAACAAATTAAATAATAATATGTGCATGTGAAAAAAAATTGCATAATTGAAGCAATTTCGACAAGTTCAAAAAATATATATTTTTTAACAAATAATAATGTGTAAAATATTTTTTATTATCATTTAATCACAAATCATTATACATAATATTTTCTTTTTCAAAGAGGAATCAAACTTTAGCACTTTATTATTAAAAGATTTACAACAACTCATTCATATTGCTTAATCAATTAAATTAGACTCTTTTTATATGTATAATAATCAATAAATTTATTATGACGATAAATATCTTAAAAATATTTTTTATTAATTAATAAATACATTGCAAAAATAAGTGTGATAAAATCTAATAATTAAATTTGGATCTATATATTATTAGTTCTAAAATTTCCTATTCACGAGCCTCAACAATTACACCAATTAAAGCAACTAAAAGAAGTACTGAAATGAGTTCAAATGGAAGAAAAAATTGTTGATAAATGAATTCCAACTTGAAATTCTCTTCTTTTTTTTTCCTTTTAATATTAAGGTGCAATTAGTTTTATTGGTCCACGGTGTATCCTTCTTCTTAGCGTTGCATTTAAAGGTTCATTAAGGCTATTAGTATAGTTGTTCTTCAATCCATATTGTCGACGCAATAATTATCTTTTACCCTTGCTAGTTCCGTATCTTCGTGGTAAGCTTTTCTTCTACTTTTTGCACCTAAGCTAGCCGTTTGAATTTAAACCAAAATAAAGAATACGTCCTTTCCAATGGTGGATTTCAAACCGAACCAACGTAACCATATTTCCAAGCACGTGATGTTCTGAGCATTGCGGATTCATCTTTATTCCATGGCAACACTGCTAATAATCTCCATAAATTCTTCAATTATAGCTACAAATACGACAATGGACCATCCCCATCTAACTCCTCTCTACTTTCTACTTTCATTATGAGGTTTTATCCTAGCTTCATACAACGCGATTGGAAATTGTTTTGCTCAAAGTTCCTTTCCTTAACTTCCATCTTCAATGCTTCGATTGTTTACGTTTTTTGGAGTTGACCATTGATTTAATTTTGGGTTGAAACGAAATAGATAAATAGCAAATAACATGTGATTTCTATTAAATTACACTTTATCATTTTCTAATTTTTTAATTAACACTTGTTTAAAAAATGTCAACATTAATTTTACATTACTTTTCATGTGAACTCACGTAGAATCTTTGTTTGAAATAGCAGCGCTGAACATTTTATGAAATAAATACTCACTATATATTATGGTCCCCCCTAAGGATTAGAAATTTTCAAATTTTGTAAAGTATCGTAGGTTCTTTGTTTTGTTGTTTCGTTGGTGACAAAACTCAATTTCGTTTATTTTTTGCCACTGCATGTAAAGAGCATGCACCGTTGAGAAATAAAAGCACAAAACGCATTTAAGGTGGCACACCAGCATGCTTTGATTCTGCTTTGTTGTTTTATGTTACTCTTTTTGTGGTTGCTAAAATTTTACAGTGATTTTTTTATCATGGCTGTTGATCAATTCGTAATTTGTTGTGGATAAAAGTCTCAATTTCTTTCTAGTCTACCATTAACTCAAAGTTAGTAACTATAATTGTTTGAACTTTGGATTTAGTTCCTCGATGAGATTTTTACGTTATAGTTAAGCATATCCTAACATGACTGAAGTCTCACCGTCCAAAAATTTGATTCTTACAGATAAAAGATAATAATATTTTCTATAACAAAGAGTACTCGATCTGTATCGAGTCAAGTTTCTTCTGAATTCATTCACTAGTGGAGTAATATTTTTCTTTTTTAACACCCATTTTACTTTTACTTGATCCAAACTCATTTAACTAATTTGAAGTATTGTTTTCCCGAAGTCCCATTTCAATCCAACCCTGATCAGTGATCATGTCACAATATCACCACTCAACTAAGGCAATAGGAAAGGAGCTCGCCATTCATTGAATAGCAAATACTAATGCCTTTTTTGCTTTGAAGGAGGGCAAAAGTCCAAGACGAAGAGTCTATTTGGATACAAGCTCAGAAGTGTTTATGAGAGCTTTTATACTGGAAAAAGCTCTATATTTCTAATAAAAAAAACTCTCAAAAACATTTATGTCTTGTATCCAAACAAGCCTAACAAGTTTAATAGAACAGGCCGAAGGCCCACCTACAAGAGATCATGCAACATAAGCAAGGAAGCTTCCAGGGATGACCCGAAGAGTAAGGCTCCACACCACCTTATCTTCCCCCAACTCCTCCCGATGAGTGATCACAGCCAAGATCTCTTCAACAGCATCCACAGGCAGGTACTGATTGAGCAATATAGCATGGAAGAGGTGTATTGGGCCTAAAGTTCGTTAGTTGTATCCGTTAGTTGGGTTTCAGTTTTGGATTAGAAACAAAATAATAATAACCTAGCTAATATTCTTCCTTGTACATTCAAGTATTTGTGTGTAATATTATTCCAAGTTTCAGGTATTATTAAGTTAGTAAAAGTAATAATGAAGGAAGTTTTATTAGTATACAATTAATAAGTACCAATTAATACATTAATAAAAAGATATTTAAGGTTAATTTATAACAATCATTATCATAGTTATCTAATTTGTTTCAGATCATTCTAACAAAAAAAAAAAATTGATTCAGATCAGGTGACAATGACTCAATTCACCATGCATCCAAGCATCAAGGAGGTCTAAAAAAGTTACTACCAGCATTGGACTGAGGATATATAAGGCCCAATCCACCAAAGGTTGTTAAATAAATGAATAAAATAAAAAATAAAAAAGAGAGGTTATTCTTAGGAATTACCAAACTTACAATGTAACGAGTTTCACTCTGTTGATCCAAAGGTAACTACTTCTATAAAGTAATTGTCAAATGCTATATCATGGGAGAGGGAAAGAGAGAAACGATTCTAATGAAATAGGGGGAAGTGTTTTGTTGCCTCAGAAGAAGTGTATTATCATGGGGAAAGAGTGTGCGACAGTATGAGGGAAAGAATAAGGTTTGTAAAAGAAGGTCATTTAAGTCAACCAAACTTCAATAGGGAAGGGGGTGTACTTAAAAAAAATGGAGTGGATAAATTTGTCAAGTAATTAATTATGAAGCCCAAAGCAATGTTGGCCCAAGGATAGCCCAACTTGTCGATCCTGATCGTGAAAACGGAAAGATACAAAAATATGAATTTTCTAGCGGGTTCTTTGCATGTTTCCAGTTTGCAATTCCATGACTTTACTATATCTTTTCATATACTGTGATAAGGTCAATTAATTCTTAGGTAGTTAGAACTTAGAACTATTAGTTCTATTGAACGAATGATACGTCAGTTGTAATGTAACTAACATGTAGTTAAATACACTGATAAGTGATAACCGCGTAGCTTACATATTAGATATTCAATGTTATAGAGCAAAAGATTTATCAAATCGTGATTCCATCTTCCTTACTAACGTGCCCTTGAATGGTTTTAGAAGCTGGAGCACCTAACCAGAAAGAAATTGGAAATTTGAAACAATTGTATGCATAACGTTTAATAAATTTCATGTCAAAGCTGCTGCAGGATAGTATATTATATACTACTATCTTAGTATCTATATATTTTGTTTTGGTTGAGACTTGAGACTCAGGGCAGAAGATAATGACCACGGCTCATAATTTACTCCTTTATACTGTATTCTTGTCCTAAACCTTCATTTGGAAGTAAACATCAGCTATATAATCTATGATGGGTAGTTAAAATTAGCTGGAGTTGGTTGACAATTGATCTTCAACTTGTATATAAGGCACATATATGGCCTAATTGTATCATCTCTCTCACATGCATCAATAAGATACTGTTGATTCTCTAAATGACTCTCAATTTCTCTCTTTTATTGGACTGAACCATCATGTTTCTCAACTCTTAGGTCAGGAACCTTTGTTAGTTAAATCATCATGCCCGTGTATGTGTCTGTTAAACACTAAAAACTATAGTGTAGCTAATGTAGATGCTTCTGCTCAACATCACTGAAAGGACTATTAATTAGCTTTGATCTTCTAAAGTTCTAATTAATTCCTAAACTCTAAGACTGTGCTTGCATTCCAGTCGTGAACTATAGCTGGTATTTTTCTAAAATTTGAAACAAGACACTCCTTTCATTGTAGCTTCACTTCTGTTACTATTCATTGCAGCATTCTGAAATTAATCAATTAAAAAGTAGGCAATTTCCATTGCTTTCAGTATATATTATTTGGCTATGATGCTGGAGCAAATATGTAGAGATCTTGTCTGTGAGCTCTAGGCACCCTCCTGTCCTTAAATTGCATAAATTTAAACAAGTACATGATAAGAAAAATCATCCATGTGATTTTGTTGCCAAAAAATTGTGCATATATGGTTCTAGAATATATTATGAGATCTATTCAAGATAACTAGATTTTCATTATTTTCTGTGATTGGATTTCCTGATATACCAAAAGACAATATACAAATGATCTTTGTTATTTACTAGAGTTTTCTTTCTTTAATTGATGGAACATGACTAACATCAACAAATTATAGAGTGGATAAACTATTGTGTAGTCGTTCTAGATAACTAGTTCTTTTATTCAATTTTGATCTTACACTAAGAATTTAGCATTGCTCAACTTTGTAAATTTACAAATTCAGAATTCCCTAAAAGTTATGCAGGAAACGCAAGAAAGTTTGAACAAAATCCTTAAAAGAAGCTCCGCAAAACCTTCACTAGGGATGAGGATCTTCTATTGGTGAGCTTACTGAGCTAGTGCACCATATATATAATACCATATCATATCTGGTCAGCTTTCAAAAAGCTAGTCCCTTGTATTTTAATCTAACCACAATGCATATTTATTTGCTACATGCCTACATTGTCTCAAAGTAATCTGTTTTAAAATTGTTTTGGATTGAACAATATTTTTAAAAATAAGCCATCAGCACCATTTTCTTTTCCCTTTCAATTCCCTTTTTAAAATTAAGTTATCTGCATATTGTTTTCTTTCCTCTTTCCCCTCTATTGGTTAACTTAACGGGGAGCACCCTTTTGATGATTAAGAACTCAATATGAGAGTTCAGACTTGTCTGCCTGATGGTTGGATGTGACCATTGCCAAAGGCTTAAATTTTGGGATTAAAAAATTTATTTGACAACAGTCAACAGTAAGGTCATTGAAGGAAATTATTAAAAATGTTTTATGATTAATAATATTCTTTGAGAATTTACATTTTAACCAAGCTAATAATGTTGTATGATCTATACAGTGGATCTCACTTAGTGGAATAAGGTTAATATTGTTATTGTTGCTGTAGATGGGTGTTGAGTAGTCAGTAAGATATACTACTCCCTAGACAGGCTACATGGTAATATTAATAACGTTCCTCACGAAGGAGACAAGACTGTTTCACGTATCTGTAGTATACTTCAAATTTATCTACATGTTGTGGATAGTGCATTCAGTTAATTTCGCATATTAATTCATGACCTCCTTTGGAAACCATTAAATACATCCTCTATTTGTATACTACTATATATATATATATATATATGTGTATATATATATATATATATATGACACTGATAGTTTATTAGAACCGTGCTGACTCTAAATGTATGTATTACATACTTATGTATGCACACCATCAAAAGTTGATTGAGTTTGCAAAGATAGAACTTATGTCTAATAAGAACCTAACTTCAAATTCCGCTGCTAATTCGAAGACTCTATTATTAAGTACTAATTATAAATATCTTTCCTCTAAAAAAAATTATAAATATTTTTATAAACATTTTTAAATTGTAAGATTTGTTTTAGTTTCACTAAATCCAAACTCAACTCACCTAATTTTTTTTAATACGAAAAAAGGTGTATAATACTGATGCACAAAATATTGTACTGATGCACACTTCTTGCTACCAGAGGAGCAGTGGAATGCAACCCTAGTTCCAAGACCTTCCACCATAATGAAGTATAAATTATTGAATTATTGACTACAGTGCATTTTTCTCAACAATAGTTGTTATTACTCATTAGTCATTACTAGGAGTCTAGGATTTATTTTAATGTTGACAACGGTAACCGAGGCTTGGAAATTTGCTGATGGATGCAAGAATCAAGAATTACTCTATGTTCTGTACTCCACGTCTCCGAGAATCTTCTAAACCAGAGTTCCCCGACAAGTCCTCTCTTCCCCACATAATAATGAGAAATGTTCGTCGACCATGATTAATTTGTATTTGTACTATTCAATGTCATTCTTTCTTTCTTTCCATGTCTATATGTGTTTTTATCGGTTTTTATCAATAAATATTAGCATTTAATTTTTTAAAATATTAATGAAAAATTAAATTTATAATTTTTTTCTTTTTCCTTTTCTTTCTCATTTTAATCACCAGGTTAACTTTATAATTTTATGTGTGTGCAATTGTTATCGTTTTGCGTAAAATAATGTGCTGCTTGCTGGTTGTGTGCGCTTGTCATCTGTTCATATTCAGTGGAAATTACTCTCCCGTTTTAGGTTCGATTATAGCCATATTCCCTACGTGGTTATTGTTTTTCTCATTATTTTTAACCCCTCCTCCCACTCTTCAAATTTTTAATTTTATATTTTTCCAGTTTTAATTGTGTTAAACTTTTTATTTACGTTTTCTCTCTTTGTTATTTACAAGATAACAATGGTCGGCTTTATTTTTGTTTCCAAAAATGCAAGTGTAACTAATTCTTTTCTTTCCT
Source organism: Glycine tomentella (assembly GCA_007407185.1). Taxonomy (NCBI): domain Eukaryota; kingdom Viridiplantae; phylum Streptophyta; class Magnoliopsida; order Fabales; family Fabaceae; genus Glycine; species Glycine tomentella. The sequence goes on from PYAF01005727.1 coordinate 2,829,685, forward strand.
CTTGTTCCAAAAGGCAATGAATTGAATTTTTAGTAGTAGTGGTCGTGACATGTTATCAGATTTGGTGCGTTGATTTCTTTACATTGCTATGTGATGAAACTGAAAGCCGTTCAACTTGAAGAGACATAAACTTCGCATTTGTATATATGCGTTAAAAATAAACTTTCACCGTATTCCATAACCAGCGCATTAATCAATTAACACCTTGTCATTATTCTGCTTAGATATAAGCACAATACAGAATACAAATTAAATTCTATATATATATATATATATATATATATATATATATATTGAACCAGAGTACTGGCTCGTTAAAGTGGTTGCATATGCACCATGGACAGTTGTAGGTGCTGCCCATTAGCTCATGACTATAGCACTCTAAAGACGAGATTTTCATAAAATAAGTAATAAAGTGAAACCACGGTAACCCATGTTACATAAAGGTTGAACCAATGACACCTCTTGTCATCGTAATACGAATCATTGTCCTTCTGCTGGAAATTGTTTACCTATTTGTTTGTATTCACATCAAATAAGCTAATAAATATTGTGCGCCCTTATGTAGTAGTGGTCCAAATTCAATGAAAAAAGAAGAAGAATAGTAATAATAATTCAGAAGATCCAAATCGTTGATATTATGAAGTCATAACTACTTCTCTGTGTGATTGTTTGTTTGCCTGTAACTTTGTACTGTTTTTTTCCTAGTCCAGCATTATGCTCTAAACTCTAATATGTTTGGCAGGATTGTATGAAGCTGGGGGTGTAAATCCACCAAAAAAGCCAATTTCAAAGCATATATTATTTAGGCGCATCGTTGAATGTATGTGTCGTATTCTTAATCTCGGCACACTTGATAACGACGGGAAAAATAGTACTATATCCTTATCCCCTAGTTTAATTTGGATGGAGATGTGATTAAATAGTAATTAGATAAATCACGTTATCTGTTTGTTTAATTATGTGTTTAAGTACACCATAATCAAGAAATTAAATTTTATGCACAAAGTATTCAACGACTAACGTCATTCCAATACATGTGATAACAATGTTTAATTAGATCATTTCCACTATATATGGAAAATGCTTTCCGGCTAAGCCACATGTGCACTTTTACCATTTATAAGTTTGACCTTTGACTTTAGAGTTAAATTTTGGTCTATGGATCACGTGATCATTTTGCTAGTCACGTGAGCTACTTGTTGGGTAGGATACTATACTCTAATGACTAATCCCAAAGGAATCACATCCCATGCATCTGATCTAAAGCGGAAAAGTAATACCAACAATGAACAACTTAACCTGTTTTTAATTTATGCCAGCGCCAAAGGCCATCCATAAGGTATTGAGAATCAAACACCTTGTTATATACAAATATATATATATATATATATATATATATGTGAGTGTCCTTATACTTAATTGATCTATATATGTGATGTGAAATTTTCTTAACCATATTCTCCTGTGAACATGTTAAAAAGAAAAAAAAAAATAGCTATAAATTTAGCAAGTAATAATTAAAATGGCTTGTTTATGCTATACATATTTTCAACAGAGAATGTTGTAAACTTACACCTTTTATTTATATTAAAATGGAAGCAAAGTGATTTAATATATTTGGTTGGGGATAGAATGGGTTGTGCATGTCAGGTGTATGGCATGTGAAGGTTGGACCCTACTCTGTTGAAAATTTTCAAGTGCCAGCTTAGAGCAAGAGGTATTCGGGGAAACAGTGTAATATAGGCAGGAAATTAAGAAAAAAGACTGAGTTTGACTCAATATCATTGTGGTTAATTTGTACTTGTCATGATATCTCACTCATTAGTACTAATAGGGATGACAAAATAGATTGCTTCACGTGGGTTGATTTCTTAGTTGGTTATCAATTTGACGGGATGGAGTGAAAATCTTGATTCACTAGGTTATTGCTGCTACACTGTTTAATCTAATCTATCGATCAGCATGTAATATTAATTTTTTATAAATAATAATTATATTAATATATGAAATTAATAAACAAAATAAAAACAGAGTAGGAATGATTTTTTAGTTTAATTTATGTTTAATTATTTTGTATTGTTTAAGATTTTAATATTAGTTTTATAATTTATGATTTTGTGTTGTGATTTAACTATATTTGGTAGACTTATTATTAGTTTTTATTAAAGATTTTTAATATTTTGTGCAATTTAAATAGTGATTTAAAATTATAAAATTAATTTGTTATTTAAATATTTTGTATTATTAATTATTTTTTTATGAGTTTTTATTTTTTTTCTTATAACAATTTATCTTCAAACTCATTAATCTTAGAGACGGACTAACATATTCAATCTGTCAAATCTGAATCAGTCAGTCTATCCCATGTTATTTTTTGCCAAATAAGTCAAATCAATATATTTTATCATCCCTAATCAATAGTAACTCAAAGTCGTAGTGAATACCTAACTCACCATAAATATATATATATATATATATATATATATATATATATATATATATATATACACACATCTGACTATCTGAGACTTGAGAGATGAAAGGGGAAGGATTGGTCACGTAATTAAAATTTATGAGATTGGATTGTATGTTGTGGACATAGTTAACATTCACTATTTATACTATTCTATAAAACTTTATCACTTTTTTTTTATCAGCAATTATTAAATGCACCATTCATTCATTAGAACACATATTGCTTATTATATGTCTAAATTAGCATTGACACAACACAAGATGAAAGGAACGGAATAGAAAGAAATATAATTTCTCCAAAGGACATTTGCCAATAATAGAATTAATGAAATAGGATTTATATATCATTGGTACTTCTTAAATAAAATGGAACGTTATTATCAATTACATATATATGTCTATCTTATTCAATGTTCAATTAGCATTCAAAAAATATTAATGATTTTACTATATTTGTTATTTTTATAACTATCATAATGATTAAGAAAAATAATCTTTGACTCAGTAGTTTGAAACACACTTGTAATTTTTTAGGACAAAAAAAATGTTAATAATATAATTTTGAATGTATTTTTTGAAACACATTTTTTTATTAACTTAAATTTATTAGTATTTATATTTTTTGTGAATCTCATATAATATTTAAGTAGATTCTCTCTTTTTTAAAAAAAAATTAATAAATCTTAGTAAGTAAATAAATAAAATGTATATTAAAAATTATGTTACTAAATACTAATCCTCTCTCAATTTACAGTATTTACTGTACTGATAACGAAAACCAAACGTAGAATACAGGAAAATGCTGAAATGCAACGCGTGTTAGTGCCCTCTAGTATCGTCAGCCTTTTATGGAGCAGCAGCAGATATTTTTGATAGTGAAAGTGAAAGTGAAGAAATCGCTGATAACCACTCTCTTCTTTTTAGGCAATCAACCCAAATCAAGTTTCGCGCTAATTCTCAGCCAAAAAAGTCTCAATTGTTTAATACCCTTCCACTGATTTTTGTTTAACTCAATTACTTCAAATTCACAAGTAGATGAAAAGTGTCAAAAAGAATAAATGATAAACAATAAGAATAATTAATATATTTTTATGTTAAAAGAATACGTAATTTGCACACAAATTAGTTTACTCAATGTTAAATTGGTCTTAGTATATTATCAGATTAGTTGTGTAATTGAACTAACGTGAAAATTTATGATATGATAATTAATTAACATATCATTGAGTACTACTTATAATAACATTTTATTATATTAATTAATATTATTGTAGTTACATTATATTTATTAATCTAATACAAAAGTTTAATTTTACTTTGGATGTGAATATTTTGTTAATTGTATTATTTATAAATATATCTATAAGTATTTTTTAGCCTTTTAATGTCTGGACTAATCCGATCCTCACGAGCTTCTTAGATTCAACTCGTCTCAATTTTCCAAAAAAAAAAAAAAAACTAATAGGGTAATTGGATTGACATTATTATCTTATATTTTCTCAAAATTTCAGGTCAAGTAAACAGAAAATATAAATATTATTCTTGTTTTTAGTATGATCTATATATATTTTTCGCAATAATCAGTCTTAATAAATTATAAGATTAGTTGTGCAATTGAATAATCGATTTAATTTTTGTATAATTGCTTAAATAGATGGTTAATGTTAAATTTGTGGGTTCCAAATATCGCATAAATTTAAAAACTCCATACAGAAGTTGACTATAATGTTAAGTTCTTTCTTAAGTAAATGCTAAGGTTATACTAAACTTAATTTGGAAAGTACCTTTTTATTCATAAAAAAAATAATTAACATTAATTGTATGAAAACATCACAAGGTCAGAAGTTTGAATGACATTTTTTGTTAAATAGTGCATCTTATTTTTTAGCAATAAACAATCGGGTCCCAAATGATCTTAGTTGTACAATTAAAACATTCTTTCTTGTGTTGCTGGATTAGTACCTAGTCACAAAAAATTTGTGTCGAAGCACAAGTATGTACGCTTAAAAACACTTATTTCTCCTTTGATGATTGATCATGACTATCCCAACATAAGATATGATGTGCATGTTTGAAAGCCTAGGTGCATTAGTGAATTTCCTTGTTTGATGCCCACGTCCAACAAGAAGCTATATGTGTGTTTGGGAATATATTTTAGACGCACGTATTCTGTTTTTTTCATGTCAAAATGTTGTATTGATGGAGAAGCTAAGAATAATTGCTTTAAAAAATTCACATCGCGTCAAGCTAAAAGTTGTTTCCAAACCTACGCTATATGTATTAGCTTCCAAGATCCACGTTATGTGGTTGTAATGCAAAACCAAACACAAGCTAGAGCATAGAGACATGTGTGAGAAGAAACTATTCTCTTGTGTTTTTTAAAATACAATAAACTAGAGACATGCATTTTAACACTAATCTAATATACCAACACAAGAATAACACTCCAGATCGAATTGAATCGAATCAGAAACATAGTTTTGAAACTTGCAAATGGACACTCAAACATGAACAGCTAATTTTACACTATGCATGAGAAAGTACGTCCACAACGTGTGTTAAGCTTCAAATTTGTATACGCGTATAACAGGTTTCAAAATTTATATTTTTACTTCTTTAAACAAAAAGATGAAATTTACGTATCACAATAAAAAGAAAAATAATAACACAAATAAGAGACAGATAATGAGAGTTTTTATGCATGCAACTATGCAAGAGTGCAAGACAGCATATGCACTGTAATTTGGCGGATTGGTCAGCATATAGTGCAGCTTGTACTCTTTGAACTTCATTAATAAATTATTATTTGCCTTTAGAAAAAATAACAAACATAATCTAAAATGACTCTAAACTATTAAGAATAACATAAAAAAAACACTAAAATCTTACAGTACATTCTAACACATTACTTAAAAATTATCAAATAAGTACTAATTTTGAGAGAATTAAAGTCTTTTAAAAAAAATGATGTATTTTCATACTATCATCAATAATCAATATTAAAATGTTAACTATTTCTTTTTATTTTTAGCCTCAATAATTTTGTGCAATGTCACGTGTCAACTTATTGATTTATTGATACAAACAGATAATTTTGAATTATGAGTTTATAACTCCACATATTTTATCTATAAAAAAAACTCCACATATTTTATTTTTATTAATAACAAATGCTGAATACTTAGTTTGACAAAGGTTGCTGTTGCTTCGCTTTGGCGGGAAATGGAATAAATGAAATTGAATAATGCCTTGAAATACGACGACGATGCATCGATGCCCACGTACGACTGGTCCACGTCAGCCAGTGCTTGATTCACGGGATTCCTGTGAATACTCAGAAATTATCTGCAATAAATGCACAGGTACTTGAGCTTTCTTTTCTATTCAATAAATTGTTTTTTTAGTTATTTTATTTCTTTAAACAAGAAAAGGAAAAAACTAACGTATATTTTTTCTTCAAATTTTTCAAATTCGATTTTAATTTTTTTTAAATTGTTTATCTTATTTTCGGGTGATTTGTAAATAATCAACTTTCGTTCTTCAAAATGTTTATAATTATTTTTTAATGATAGTTGTAAACCATCATAAAATGCATTTTAAAGATCCAATACAAAGTACTTACAAATTAGCAGAAATAGAACAAAAACTTTTGAAATATTTAAACCAAATTTAAAAAGATTAGGGAGAGCAAAACATATTAATGATATTAAAATGAGTCATCGAGTCCAACTCAAGGTCAATTAGTCCAATCTAAACTTTTTATGGATTATATTTTTTATGACTTGATTTAGTCTGGTGACTCATCAAGTTGATCCATTTTATCTTAAATTTGTACAATGTCCAAAGGCGTTTGATTTTATGAAAAAATTTATTTTAAGCTCATGTCAATTAATTTGTAAACTCTTAGTAGAAGTGAAGAAAAGGTTTATAATAATAATTATTATTTAACAACTAACTAGGATAAAATAAAAATATGCAGTACCTATTTATAAAAAAAAAATAGCAAAATTGTAATTGTATTTTAAAAATATTTTAAATATTTATATTTTGAAAATTAAAAAATACTAATTACTTTATTTTTTTTGTCTAATGTTTTATTGAACAAAATAACAGAGATATAAAATGATTTATTTAGACTCATGTAGTTTTGGTAAAGAAAAAAAAGAATAATTATTTTGATTGCATTACAAAATCTTTAATTAATAGATTATTTTTAAGATGAGAAATTTTTAACTATACCAACATGATACAATTGAGCTCCTTGAAGGGTTATAATTGATTTAATCCTAACCGGTAACGCCTATGATTACATACTCTTTCCTTTAAGGAACTCGATTATGGAGAAAAACATCTTCTTCGTAACAATCACAAATAAATGTGTATGTTTCTGGCAGATTAACAAAACTTCATTCTTGAAAAGATGTCCTCAAAGCTATATGTAATTTATTACTAGAAATTGGTGTATAAATCCAATTAATTATTGCCAGATGTTTTCTAATCAAATGGGAAGTCTAAGTGTCTAAGGACACTCAATTTTTTTTCCTCTTAAATCATGCTATGTAGTATATAATCTTATGTCTAACTTGGTGTGCGTAAAATAGAACTGCATGAACTAAAAGTTAATTACTTTTTCATCCAAGCGTGTTAATTTTGGATAAAGCATGCGCAAAAAAACTTAGGGTGAAGACTGAAGAAATGCCTTTGTTTGTAAAGGAGGACGAAGTGTTCAGTGGCTTCTTTCGATGACTTTAAGTCGAAATACATAATTTCTGTTATTATTTAATATATTTTAGATTTTAGAATTCAACTGGAAGAGCGAAAGAATATATGTACAATTGTACATGGTACAGATATATAACCAAGAATAAAGAATATTCCTACCCTAAACAACAGAAGGTACCACGTAGGCATGGCAACGGGGTGGGGTGGGGGCGGGTATTACATTCCCCGTCCCCGCCCCCGCCCCCATTCCCCGTCGGGTTTTAAAACTCATCCTCATCCCCATCCCCGTTAGGGGTCGGGTTTTCCCCGCCCCGCCCCGCCCCCACTATTTCACTAAAATTTAAAAAATAAAAAAATAATATAATTTTTTTATTTGAAAAATAGGATTAAAAAGTTAATTATGTAACAAAAAAATAATAATAACAAACTCACATTTAAAATATAGGATTATAATTTTAAAATTACAAAACAAAATCAATTAATTCAATTAAAAAAATAGAAAATAATATATTTTTTTATTTTTTTATTTTTTTAATATTATTTATTACGGGGCGGGGAGCGGGGGCAGGGGCGGGGGCGGGACGGGTATCAGTAACCCCATACCCGCCCCCGCCCCCGCTTTTGGCTACCGGGGAAAACCCGAACCCGAAAAATTCGATTTTTCCCCATTACAATCGGGGCGGATTCGGACGGGTACCCACGGGTTCGGATCCCGTTGCCATGCCTAGTACCTCGGCCGAGTATATCTCGGCTTGGATTAGGAAGGACCTTTATTATTATCCTAATCTAATAATCTTAATGTTATTATCAGATAATATCGAATTATAATTATCTTTAATCAAAATTCAAAATAGTGAGGAATCCAAAAAATTTATGTTGTTGGAACAATATTCATATACATAAATTTGTTGGGCACAATACTCATATTATAAATTAGTTTTTTTTATATTATATTTCAAACTATGTAAACAATTTATAATTATATTAAGAAACTATTATAAATTTGTGGGGACAATTATCTCCAATGTGCAACAAACAGATCACTGTCAAAATATAAGGTCCATAAATCCTATGATTCATAAGTATTTGTATACATAAAAGATTAGATTCTCAATGCATGAATGTTGGGTTCATCTTAATTATCATACGAAGTATAACCATAATTTTAGTGTCGGAGTGTTCTTGCCAAGTAAATTACAAAAAATTGGAGTAGGAGAAACACAACAGGAATTGACAAAGAGGTACTAGCTGGGCTACTAAAGAAAAAAAATTGCTTCAATACTCCGTAATCCTGAGCAAGTACAATATGTTTTTACTTCTAAGAAACTAGTTTCTTCTCTTTTTTATTTCGTACATAAAATTATGTAGTTCATTGTGTAGAAGAAGAAGTTTCTCGTTATGCAAAAATATAAAAGAGTTATATTCTATTCAACCTAACATTTGTATATGCAAAAAAAAATACTATTTTTAAATTTTACCCATTACTAACCAATCACAATACACAACTTTCCTAAACATTAAAATTTATAAAAAAAAATACTTGTCCGTATTTTATTCCAACAAACCCTTATATTTTGGAAGACAAAGAATTTTAATTAGAGAACCAAGCAAGCACCTTTCGCCCATAAACCCAAAAAACAGTGTGGAGCAAAATATAAGGGTTTGTTGGAATTGTGGAGCAAAAACATAAACATGCACTATTATTCCAGACACCATTATTCTAGTGTATTCAGATAACACAAAAAAAAAAAAACAATTATACTTCCCAAAATCATGATAATATCATAAAAAAATAACAATGATTATTTTTAATTTTTATCTTCATCCTAAAAATATAATTTATAATTATTTTTTATCATGAATCTAAACTAACCACATTATTCGTGTATTAGCTAGCCATCTTAACGAATCAGGAGCTGAGCATGCTTACATTGAAAAAATGGAATAATTAAAATTTTATGCATATCTAATTACGAGTATACAAAAGATATATATATATATATAATATAAAAGAATAATAACTTTAAAATTATCTACTAAATTATTTATAACTTAAATTTAAATTATAACAACTTGAAATTAATTACTCTATCATATCAATAGTCTAAAACACCCCTAGTCTAACACACCCCGCAAAATGGTGGTGTCCAAGACAATACCAATCTTATTCATCATAAATGTGTGGCACCAAAAATATACTATATTTGAAGAGAAGGTCCACACTTTGATCAAAGTGAATAAATGCAGACTTAATCATTAATCATAAGTCATAATACAAGGCTTAACCTCTTAAAAGAAACAAATACGCTTAACTATCATAAGACAAAATCAAAAAAGCTTATCCACCTAAAAAGACATAAGCAATAAAAAAGTTTAATCACCTAAAAATACATAATAAGTAAAAAGGTTTAACCACCTTAATAGGCATAAGCAAAATACAACTTAATCACCTATAAGGCAAAAACAAAAAAAAAATGACTTAACCATCTAAAAGACAAAAACAAAATGATTTAACCACCTAAAAAGACAGAAAAAAAAAAGATTTAAGTATCATGAATGATTTTAAATAAAAGACATAATATAATCTATATAGACAACAAAAAGTTCCAACTTCAAGAATATGAGTCATTTGAAAAAAAAGATTAAAAAAAGGATCAATTTCACTGTCAATCTCCTCACTCTATGATATTATATTAAAAGAATTAAATAATTAGAATTTTATTTATATCTAATTATGAATGTTCAATATATATATAAAAGAAATAACAAACTTTAAATTATCTATTAAATTATTTATAACTTAATTTTTTTTAGAAAATTTATAACTTAAATTAAATTTATCTATAACTTAAATTTAAATTATAATATTTATAATTAATTGTTGGATCAAATCAATAGTTTAAGGGTATAATGCTGTTCCGCCGAAGTAGTATGGTACCTTAATGTTATCGACTTATTATTGATCGAGCGTTGCATGTCAGAGAAGTAGTAACAATTAACAAACAACAGGATAGGGATATTTTCTGAGTTTTTGACCATGTCACTGTGTCATGGGCCTCTTTGGCAGTGTGACAGCAGAAAACAATAAAAGGAATGCTAGTAATAAGCACTAATAATGTATAGTTATGGGTCAAATGTCACAATGATTATGTCTGATCTTTTGTTAATGAACAGAGTTGGCTAATTAAAGCAACAATCAAAAGTCACAACTTACGGTATGGGGCCACTTTATAGTAGTATTTAAGTAGGGATAGGGATTTCTTAAATATCTTTAGAAATAATTTTTAAAAAAATTTATTATATTTGTATTTTTGACATCATAAATGTTATAATGAATTTATTTTTAATTACTTTAAATCAGTCAATTTGATAATAAAAGAAGAAAAAGACTCATGTAAAAAAAATACTAAAAAGTCTTTAGAGTGACTTGTGAAATTTTATGTTAAATTTTGAGTGAATTGGTCTTAAATATGAATAGAGGTAAAAAGTTTGGTATTTGAGAATAATATTTAAAAAATTATTTTATTTGAATAATATAGTATAATAACTTTTGAAGTGTATGTAAATAGTCAAAAGTTTAGGCTTAACGATTAATTTTAACATTGTGTAAAATGTAACCTTTAAGAGATATTTTTAGAAGAATTTGATTCTAATTTTTTAAAATGCTTGAATATATTTTAATATTTATTTAATTAGCCTTATCGGAAAAAAATATTTATTTAATTAGCTTTCTTTTTTTCGAGTAAATTTCAAGATAAGGCTCTCGAGATTGGATAGGTGAGGTATTTTAGTTCTTATACTTTAACATATTTCATCCAATGGCAAGGCTAGAATAGAAATAGGTATTTTAGTATAACAGACTATTGAAATTCGTACTGAATATAATTTTCCTTGCTTTAACAGGTAAAAGAATTTGACAGATTTATAGAGAATGTAAGTCTTTCTTTAAATAATTTATAATGTGGTTTATTTTTAGATTGTGATTTTTTAAGAAGAAAAAAAAAAGGCTTAACCAAGCATTTGTACATATTTTTAAATTGATTTTTTTAAGGAAAAATTCTTAAGAAAAACACTCTAAATATAAATATAATTTGTGGGTTTCATACCCGATTTTTTTTTTCAATTAAAACAAACACCTTTATTTTCAAGATCGATTTTATCGTAAAAATAATTTTAAAAACTATAAAAATCACGTCAAACACAATTAAGGTAGTTGGATCAATTAATTTTAACCACGTACCAACCGTTGCTATTAGTCTATTTTTCTTAACAAAAATAGTATTCGCCTGTTTAATATTGTAAAATGTATTGGAAAAAGTAAATAAATATATACAATACTCGTGTGAACAAATCATAACAATATAGATTGTTTTGTTTTGTTTATCCTGATTTTATTTTATTTTTGTATTTGTTTTAATTCTAAAATATATGAAATATAAAACAGAAATATATATTTTATAATAGAATTCATATATTTTTATTCTTCTTATATCTTGTGATCTTATCAAACACCACCATCAAAATATAATAGCTGCTTTCGCTAAGGACCGTAATGTAGAGTAGTCTCTTTTGGCCCATTCGGTTAATGAATCGTGCCTTTGAAGAGAAGCAAGAGTTTCGGTGTCAATCTATTTATGTTTGTTTGAAAGCTAAACTCGTTTTTTTTTTTTTTTTTTGTCACATGTGACGTGACAGTGTAAGTGTGCTTAGCTTTAAATAAAAAAACCTTAAATATTAGGATCACTAGGGGCACATCTCTTAAAGTTTAATGAAATAGTACATTTGTACTTTTTTTTCCTTCATTTACATAACTTCGTAAGAAATTAGGAATAGTTTATGTTAATGTTAATTAAAAAAGTATAAGATATTATATTATAGTTGTAGTTAGGGTTGCAGTAAAAAGAAAAGTTAGCAGCTAGTTTTTTTTGACAAACCTCACATCTTCTTTACACATAGTTATAGATAATAATCTCGAATTATTAATTTGTTTAAATAAAATTCTCTTGATTTATCTATTAGATGTCGGGAGCTAAGGATGCTCATGAACCAGCTCATTGTGGAGGCATTTTTAAAAATTATTGAGCTAATTTTTTTTAGGTGGTTTCTCTTTTAACCTGGGGAATTCTTTTGCTGCCGAGCATGTGGGATTATGATAACTATTGAAATCGTCGTTGTGAGAGGTTGGACGAAGCCTTGAATTGAGTGTGACTTGATGCTTGTTATTAAAGTTTTCAAGACTCCTTATGTAGTGGAGTGTGATGTTTTGGTTGTAGTGTCAACCTAATTGGAATTGCTCCCTTCAAATGACCTTAGCACATCTCTAGATTTCATTAAAAACAAAAGACTAATAAAGCTCCAATCTTTTATTATATCCATATGGATTTATAAAAGTACAAAAAAGGGTAAAATCTCAAATTGATCTCTTCAAGAGTCCAGCACGGTCATTTGTATCCTTGAAAGCATTAAAATTTAAAAATTGTTTTTAAAAGTGTATTCCATCGCTCAAGTTAGTCTTATTGTTAAATAGGATATGTTGAAATTAATGTTCATGCCTATGTGATGTTCATTTGTCAACGTGAAAAAAATGATATACATGCAAATGACAAATGGCAATTCAATCGTTTAAACCAAAATGAAAGCTGTCATTTTTTTAACTTCTCCAAAACTTGTGATGTTGTAATATACTTCTTTAAAATCACTTGTCATTTTTTTGGTCTCTAAATTCAATTACTCACTCTCCTTAAAAGTACCTTCAAATTTCCAATTAAATCCACATATAAACTTCACCATCTATTTTCTCCCTTTAATTCCTTATTCCTCATCCTTTTCACCTTCATCTTGCATCATTTTTAATGTATCTTAACTTTCGCCTCCACCATTTATACACCAAGTCCATCATTTTAAATTTGAAAACAGGTAAATGCAAGCCATAAGATATGTATTTGCAAGAGCATAGACCTAGACTTCAAACTATATTTCTAAGATGTCAATGTTCAATACAACCATCCTTTAACACCACCTCATCTAATAAACATCACTAAACACTCACACCTTAGTCATGCATCACATGCACACATTACATCACAGTCTTCCACCCAAATTAAGGTATTTAACTTTTATTCTATTAACGTGTGAAAAATCTATTTTGATCTTTATTTTTATGCCTTTATGAAAAACAAGAGTATACTTATTATTTAGATTTGTCTCTACGTGTTTTTAAAATTTAAATGGTGGATTTGCCATGCAGATGATATAGGTGAACCAAGATGAAAAATATGAGAGATATGGAATGTAAGTAAGAGATAAGATAATAATATCTATGTAATATTTTACTAGTAGTTTGACACTTAAATGAAAATTTGAAAATATTTTATGGGACCAAAATAACAGCAAATTATAACATTTAGAGTCTAAAATAATAGTAGTTGATTAAACTCAACTACTAAATTGAAATGATATAATTTATAAAATCATAAGTACTAATAAGGTAAAAAAAAAGTAAACTTTTATATTAGTATAGTTGGCTGAATTGTTCATTCATGTGTATACATCAATAAAGGTTGATAAAAAACAAATTTATATTCCAAAATGACATGGATTCTATTTTCGTTATTAATGAGGACTTTGTTAGTGAATAATTTGTAAATATATCTGTAAACATTCTTTAAGTATTAATTATAGTGAGCCTTGACACTGATGAGTCCTCTACTCAACTCACCTAAAATTTTCATTATAAAAAAAATCATGAATATATCTTCAAAGATCACATTTGCATCAAATTGTTCATTACTGACAAATAATATATCAAGTAAGCATAAGCATTAATTTTAATAGAAGAATTCTAACAATTAGATTAGCATCAAATGACAAATTGCGTTTTTATTTTTATTTTTTAAATTATTTCTTTCAAGGACGAAAGTCACAATACTTCATATTTTAAAGTAGCAATTTGAAGTTTCACTCGATGGGGCTTTTGCTGCTTATTATTCAACAAAAATAAAATATAAGTGTGAAAATAAGTATGCTATTCGTAAGACACATACAAGTTATTTCACATTAGATTCATATCAGGTTATATTTATTTGTAAATTTGAGTTGGATTATGGCTTTTTTTTTTTTTTTAAAAGTTAATTGATTAAAAAGATCTTACCTTAAGTCATTGTAATTTTTTAAGTTTAGTATGCTAATTTATTAAATAAATATAAATGATAACATGTAGGTTTATAATAATAATAATAATATAAATATTATTTTATTAAATTTGTAGTATAGTATTTTAAAGCTATAGTATTTATTGATTTGTTTAAAATATTAAGTTAGATATTAGTTCGTTTTTTCTTACTGCAATATAAATTCAGGTATATTAAGTTATTAACCTATTTAAATATATTTTTAACCTTTAGAAGACTCTATCAAAAATAAACTAACGAGAGATATGGATTACAAATAAAATTAATCTTAATCGAATGAATTAAAAAATAAACTGTCCATGAACATTACACAAAGGACCCCACCGTCTTACAAATTTACATAAAAAACCTTCATCTCGAGGTCAGCATCAACGGCAGATCTAGTCACCACCAATAAAAAAAAAAATTAAAAACAAGCCAGAACTCAGAAGCTTATGAATTTAAATTTTGAAGTGAATCTTGGGCAAAGTCCAAAAATTACCAAAAGCAAGTAGGGACAAAAAAAAAAATGGAGTGGAGTGGAATTAGGTGATTGAACAGCTAGTCCATGAGTTGTGAACAGTCCAAAAATTTGAAAACATAACACAAAGCTTGCGAAGGAAGTAGAAGGCTAGAAGCAGTAAAAATCTTGAAACATTTGCAATCATATGTAAATGTGGCTCAGCCGCTTAATTAATTTGAAAGATTAGTAGTGATAGAGTGGACAAATGGCAGGTGGGTTGCATGCAAGGACAAATGTCCCCAACCACTGGGCCAGTGTTCTAGTTGTTTACAAACAAATTCCCCCATTTTCTCACTTTCTCACTTTCTCTTTCATTTTCTTCTTCATACCAATATTTTGATTCTGAACTGTCTCAAAGGGACCCTGAAACCTTAATAAAAGCAACTTGTCTTCTTAAATTCTATTATCCTCTCCAACTCACTTCTACTAGACCCCCTTTTCCCTTTACTCTCTCTCCCTTGGCTGGGTCCCAATCCCTGCACACACAGCTGGTTCATTATTAAATCTTCCTCAACCAGCACTTTCAACTTCCTCGTTCCCCCCTTCATTACCCTCGTAACTCGTAACGGCCTCATACCAGACCTTTACTTTTCAGTTTTTCTCTCAAGTTCAACTTAGAATCTTTTGTTCACTCAGTCACCCATGGATGACGCTGAGTTGGACGCCGCGTTCGGGTTCCCGTCTGAGTTTCCCTACGAGTTTGACTCCTTAGTGACTGAACCGGTTGATTCCGGTTCAACCGGGACTGAGAGTAGCGACGATGAGGACTTCTTGGCCGGGTTGACTCGCCGGCTGAGTCACACCTCGCTCAATGAAACAAGGAAGGAACAACAACTCAATGTTCCCATCTGCAACAGTCACAAAACTGAGGTAATGATAACCAAAACGAACCGTTTTCTTCCTTCTTTTCGGGAAAGCTAACTTTGTTTGTACTTTTATTTTGCAGAGTCAGAAGATGATGGCTAGTGGTTTGGCCGGGTCACCTCAGTCTATCCTGAGTGGAATCGGAAGCTGGTCGGGTCGGAGCGGCGGCTCCGGCGATGGAAGCCCGAACGGGTCTTCTCGCGTTCCGTCGCCGACGACGACGCCGTTCAAGGCCACAAACGACGCGTGGGATGTTCTGTACGCAGCTGCAGGGCAAGTTGCGAGGTTGAAGATGAACGATTTAGTTTCTTCAAAGTTTGATTTCCAGAACAGTGGAGTGCTGGGTGGTCTTCCTCCACCTGTTGCGGCGGAGAATGCATTTTTTCCAAACCAGGGTGTTTCTCAGGTGAGTTACTTAAGCTAGTTAAAACCGCGTTCAACGTGTTTGAGAAAATGCGTGAGAACTTGCATGTTAAAATGGGGTGTTGTTTTTTGTTTGTATAGTTTCGGTACCCACAAGTGAGACCAGAGCAGATACTAAAGCCGCAGTGTGGTTCGGTTTGGGGTAGGCAAGAGAAGGCCGGTTGGGTAACTCAGCAGCAGCACCAGCCACAGGTTCAGAATAGGGTTCCTGATTTGCGTGACTTTGGGTATGACTATGAAGCTGTGAAATGCGCGCGCGCTTTGCCTCGTTCTGCATGGCACCCTCTTCAAGTGAAGAACCAGAATACCCAACAGGTGCCTAATTTCGGATCCGGGTCACGACCCGGGTTACAAGCTGGATCCGGTGCTACTAAAAGGGGTTGCGCTGGAACAGGGGTTTTCTTGCCTCGTCAATATGGGGCCCCTACTCCGGAATCTCGCAAGAAAACAGGTAATATATAATCACTGGATCTGTTTTCCTTTCTCTCTCCTTGGTTTAAACATTTGTTTCTGCTTCTTTGGTGGTAACTTGACCGTATTTTTGTGTTTTGTTCTGTTACAGGCTGTGCCGCACCTGTTTTGGTCCCAGCTAAGGTTATTCATGCTCTGAACCTAAACGTTGATGAACTAAATGCAGCTGGCCAACCACGCTTTTCAAGTGCTTTTGGCGTGGACTATGGTTAGTGGGGTTTTAACAAAAGAGTGGCATTTTGGTTCAGAGTGAAGTTTAGCAGAGTCATTTATTGGATTTTATGACTAATTTATGTTTTGTTGTTTTTTCTTTCTTACAGATGCTTTGCTAGCGAGGAGGAATGCTCTTCTCTTGCAGCAGAAGTTAAGCATGCGGCGAGAAGAGGCAGTAAACTATGAAGCTCTTCGCCTACCTCAGGAATGGACGTACTAACTCCTTCGATATTAGTTCATTCAAGCGAGATTCAATTAAAAACCTTGGTGGAGAAAGAAAGCTAGTGAAATTAGTAGGTTTGTGATAGGGAAGATGGTTTTTTTAGTTTTATAATATAAAGATGAGATTCAAGAATGTGTTTGGGTAGTTTAGTAGCAATAAATCATCCGGTTTTTGTGAGAGATGCAGCTTTTGGGATCTGTTAGTTGAAGAAAAAGTGAAAGATAGCAGTTTAGGGAAGTTTTTTTTTTTAAATCTTTTATTAAGAATATATTTATTATTTGTAATAAGTGGGGTTCGTTTTCTTCCATGCTAATGTTAAGTTAATGTTATGGAAGAGGGGTAAAGAGGGCTTATTGTGTGGGTAGACGCAGTGTTATTAAAACCGGTTCGGTCATTGAACCGGTCGAGGTAGTGGGTCAGTGGGTCAATGGTCCAACCGGTGGGTTAGTAATTGACCCGGTTTGGCCCGGTCTGCATTAAATATTTTAAAATTATAATATTATATATAAGTTTATAACTAATATTATTTGATTAAAAAAATTATACTAAAAAATTCAAAATAAC